>JAOUZG010000635.1:4229159-4316981 GCA_026289955.1 Argiope argentata | reverse complement strand
TATATATATATATATATATATATATATATATACAGAGTGTGAGAAGGGGGTATAGATCGATAGAAGTATCGTGGGTTTTTTTTTAACATCTGGTTTAAATTGGTTAAAAACTTAAATGAATTAATGTGAATAATGATTTTAAAATAATAATGCTCTCACATGATAACTGGAAATTTACGATCGACGATTTTGTTTCCTTTTAATTTTTTTTCCTATCCAGAATTAAAGAACCTTATTTTCAACTTACGCGTTAATTTAATTCTCAGATGACGTCTCGATTTTCATATAAAATTTAATAATAGTAGCTCGATTAACTAATAATTAAGTTTTAAAAATAGGAAAATATTAATATAATTTTATAAGTAGTATAATCACAAAAAAATTTTAACATATATTTAGTGAGGAAGTGAATGTAAAGTCGATTACAAAATTTTCCTTCTTATTATCTGAAATAAGTGAAATTAAATAAAACCATGTAGAAAGCAAATAATAAAGCACAGCCGTTAAAAATTAAATTCCATTATACATATTCCCTTCGTATCTTATTCTTTCTGATAAAGTATCCGATACATTTTTTGGAAAAAAAAATTAGCAACACTTTAATTCGCGGTTATGCATGTTGTAATTGCAAAATTATCTTTATTTCTAAGAGAGAGACCTTAATTTTCCAGCGGTCGTTAACCAGCAGGTAAAAAGTTAACGAGACAATCCATCGCATTGGAGAAGTGCAGATGAAGCACAACGCTATTAAAACTTTATTTTTCTGCTTATTTGAAGTTATTATCACCGAAGCATTTAACCAGAGGGCTGAAAATAACTTTTAATAGAGCCGAAAGAGTTTTCACTAAAGAAATAAGCTTTCTTCTCTCCCCCCCCAAGAGATAATGAGATCAAAAATACGAAAATGGCGCCCCTTCGTTTCAGCCTTAATGAGAGTCTGAAAACCTACAAAATTAAGGAAAGCAATAATTACGGAAATTTTTGACTTTTAAACGAGTTTTCGAATTATGGAGAGAAAATTTTTCCAGATTTTGTTTCGCTAGACACGTTCCAACCATTAATTCGGATTTTCGATACAGCTGCAGTTGGAGCACTCCGATGGGATAACTTTCCATTGTTTGGCAAAAGGAAAACACAAATATAATTCCAATTTCAGGATCTTTATTGGCTGATGAGATCAATTTGACTTATTAAATTTTCTCGTTTGCCAACAAACGGTTCATTGTTCTCTAAAGCCTGTTGACTTAAATGTAGCCTCGGGAGAGTTTTCAATTTATTCGGGAATATTTACGGAACTTTCCTGGTTGTTTTAATCACTTGATAATTTTATTTGCAAAGTAGCCGCTATCTATATAAATCGGGCAAATAAACTTTATTGTACATTTATTGAAGTGTAAATACATGATATAAGTGCTCTTATGAAGAGTAAATTCAGAATGAATTTAATAGTCATCAACTGCAATAATTATTTTAGTGTGTTTGCAATTACTTAATCAGCAATTGACCTTTATCGATTGTACATTAATGCATAAAATCGTCATCGTTAATAGCTGAAATGTATTTAAATAAATCAAGTGGTTTTGACACAAGCATTGATTGCTAATTTCGATTTTTTCCGTAACGATGATCTCCTTTTTGAAATTTTAATATTCATTCTCGTAAAATCTTTGCCAAATGAGCAATTAATTTTTGGTGAAAGAACGAAGGATGGATATAGGATGCAAAAGCATATTATAGTGCCTCATGAATTTCCATAATGACGCATAAAATAAGTATATGTATTATTTTGAAGGCTGGATAGGGAAGGTTGAAAGATGATTATTATGAAATCATAATAATAAATTATGCACTATAGAGGTGCTAGAAGTCAGCCTAATGTTTTTGGTATTAATATGTTTTGCAAATCACAACGGGTGGCATTTAACTATATAATACTTAAATTTACATTAAGGTATTTAATGTATATATGGAGTTAAAAATTATCTGTATTTTGCGTCTACTCTGATAATTCTTAGTTTCTATATTTATTTAAATTTCCAAAATTTTGTCTGCTTTTTAACCATATCTGCAATGTATATATTTATATATTAGATGTATTACTTGTTTTTATAAAGATCTTTAGTTAACAGTCTGGAATGACACAAATAAACCGAACTATACATTTTCTTTGTTTGGTGGATGAAAGTACATTCATCTGTCGTTGTGGGGTATCCCTGATTCCGGGGTCAGAGGTTTCCAGGCTCAAAATATGATTCCGAAAAGTACGAATAACTAGATACATGCCAGCCCATTGTGAATAAAGACCCTCCCGTTGGTATGGCAGGAAAGAAGGAACAAGATCAGGCGTGGACTACGTAATCTAATTGCAATTCAAAATGACAAAATTTCTATTACAAAATTACTCTATTTCTTTAAATAGAATCTTAATCTAACCAATTTAAACTGAAATTAAATTCATTAAAGTTACATACGTGTCAGCTATTTTAAAAGCCTCTTTGAAATTGCACCAGAAATATTCTTCCTTAATTTTAATTTTCCTTCTGATGTTTTACAAAAAAAAAAAAAAAAAAAAAAAAAAACGAAGTATCATAGAATCAGTTTGTACTGAAAGAGATTTATAACAGTTTCAATATATTATTATAAAAGTTAGATTCTTCAGAATCCATTAATATCCTGTTAATTTATTTAAACTGGTATTAGCCGGCGTCCTGAAATAAGTGTAGCGTGTCTTCCTCGGATCTGGGCTTCCCGGGTTAGAGTCCAATTTCGGGCATAGTTTCTATCTGTAAGGTGTGTGAATATGCTTCCCTGTAAAATGGGGCTGTGCAAGCGAATGTGATAAATGTGTAACTAAGTCGTACCCTTGGTCCTAGTTCGCGCTACTACATAATAAGAGACGCTGCCTAGTCTGAAGTCGCTGACTATCTCAGCGAACTTGTTCATGGCAAGTGTCATAAGTACGCAAAAAAACTGGCATTCATTCGACAACGGATTGACGCTTGCTTATATATATATATATATATATATATATATATATATATATATATAGCGATAATACTTAGACATTATATTTAGTTACAGTTACTATTTTATACAGAATTTATTTTCTACTAAAATTTACTAAATTTACAAACAATATGGATGAACAAATAATATATTATATGAATCAACAAATAAATATATAAATATTTATCTACAGATAAATATATTTTGATAATTAAATATAATCAGCAAATAAATTATTTTATTATAATATGAATCAACAAATAAATATATTTTTGATAAATTCTTTAAAAAATAAATCTTTATGAAATATGGGAATTCTATTTATAAAATAAAAAAGAAGATATTTGAAAACTCCTGATGAATTATATCACCCAGATTCCCAAATATATTTAAAATAAGATTGTATTTTATATATTGAGATCTTACACTAAATGTTTATAAACTAATAAAAGTAAATCATCATATTGAAATAAAATCTTCTAAAATGCTATTTTAAAGCCATTAAAAATCTGAATATTTATGTATTTATTCAATATAATTTCATTTTCAGTTATTAATAAATCCATACTGCTATAAAAACATTTTTTCAAAGGATTTCTAAAATTAAAATGTACACAATTCATATAAAAATTACACAATTCAAAATTACACAATTCAAATAAAGGAGATAAATCCTTCAATTGAAAGTTCTTATTTGCTATCTCTGGGCTATTGTGCTAAGAGATAGCATCCGGAATTTTCAAAGCGAGATTTGGTCAATCGGCTAATTACACTAATTGGGCGACGTTGCCTCAAACGATCATTTGATAGCGTGGAGACATTAAAGGGGTTTGCATTTTCCTAGAATTGTAATATTGGTCGGAATATTTCTGAAAATGTAATTATTCCTTGATTTAAAATTTGTTTGAAGTTTGTAATTTCATTAATATATATTTTTGTATGTAAAATGATACATTAATATTCTGAAATTATTATTGATTGAAAATTGCGTTTGCTATTTAAGTTCCTACATAAATCCTGCTGGGAAATAAAAATTTTCTTGATTAAATGATAACTTCAAAGATACTCATTAAGGAAATAAAGCCCCATTTTTAATTGAATTCATTAATAAATTATTTCGTATTCAAGTATTTTCTTTTGGTGTATAATTTTATTGAGTAATATTTCAATTTAGGTAAAATGTTGACCAATATAGTGGATCTGATTACAGAATCTTTTTAGATATAATTTTTCGTATTTTAGTATTACTTCATGGTAAAAAGCTGATAGTAATTAAAATTCAAACTTCAAGAGTAAAGCTGCTTAGTTTATGTGGTAACTGTAATTCATTATGTGGTAATTGTATTTCTTGTTGAAAACTAAGAATTGCATGAAATTGCAATGAAAATTTTATATATATGAAAGCAGTATAATTATTTCTTCATAGACAAAAAAATTAAATATATTCTGTCCTTATTTTTGCTATTAAGTTCTGTTCAAATATACGAAAAATATTTTCATTATATGAAAATAAAAGAAATGGTCAGAAAATGATCTGAATAAAGAATGAAGCTATATAAAAGATATGTTTTATAGAAACTAACAAATTACTGTGTTTTTAAAAATAGATTGTGATATATGCATTAATGGATTAACTTCAATATAACTTTATGAATAAGTTTTGATAATCACCAATTTGAATATCTTATAGCCACATACCACTTGCAGGAAATAACAGTAAACTTTATTATTCTGTTCTATTATTGATTACTATTACTGTTTCTGTTATATTACTACTTTAATATAACTGAAAACTTATGCCACAATTGAAGCATACTGACTAAAGATTGTAATTACTCTCGTCAACATCTTTACTTTTTATGAAACAAAATAATTGCTACTTAGAGCAATAATTAAAGAAAAGAAATTTGAAATTACTTTAATAAAACAAACACTATTTTAAATAAAACATATAAAATTACTAAAAATGCTAGAATAATATTAAATAACAGTTCTAAGAAAATATCTCTGAATCTATTTTTATTCATTCAATTTTCACGCAATATTAATAATTTTTTATCCAACAGTAGGTACTATTTCTTTTCATTCAATTGTTTTTAATTTTCTGCCAAACTATCCCAATTTTTTGATGAAGTTATATACTTTAAGGATAGAAAATTTGTAAAATAAATTCTAAAAATTTATAGCCCAATAATTAGAAAAAAAGAATTTGAAAAATAAAATTCTTTGAGAATTCCATTATCTAAATTTTTTGTACAAATATCTTTAGGTTCTTACTAAAGAAACAATACAACAATTTATAGTCACTATTTTTAATTCTTTTTTTTCAAAGTCATATTTTATAAAATTCTTCATTGAAAATAACAATTTGATTTTAAGCTTTTAGCTATTAAAGGATTAATTAACTAATCTTCAATATATAATCTTTCAGGGGATCAGAGGATTACTTCAAATGATGTTCTAAAGAAATGAACGAAATGGATTTATATTATCCATTCATTCATTAAAATAAAATAACAATATATATCGATGCAGTAGAAAGATAAAATTAAGATATTAATCTGCTAAACTTTGCGATAATTTTATGCAACAGAAAATTGTATGTAAGTAAATGTGAATGAAACAAAACTAAAATTGTAAGCTTTTATATCGAAATGAGACTCTTTTTTATTGAGTTACATGTTTTCTGATAAATGTTATTTATGTTTCAAAATAATTAGAAATATTTCCCCCGGAATACAGATTTTCAGCTTTTAAGTCTAAAAAGGCTTTTAAATTAATGATAATTGATAAGATTAATAATTTGGGAATGAGACATTTAATTTTTTCCCTAATTTGTTAAATTTAAGATATAGAAATAGTCTTCATTTTTATCTAAAGCAGAATACTGCATAAGCATATTATTTAGTAAATTTGTTTATATCTATAAAATGTAGGTTGGTGAAAAATTATTAAAATTTAACTAAACATATCCTAAGGCACTGTTTCAAAGAGCATTTCACTGAGAACTAAAGCAAAAATTAACAAAACATCATTTATAAACAGAATGATTGTAAAATTTTCCCAAAATGCCATCAATATAATAAATTGTTCTTAATTTGATAATACTATATGTAATAATTTTTGAATTAAAATTACAACTCTGACAAACACAGATATTTATTTCAAATGCAAAGAAACTCGCCAAAATTGATCTAATAATCCAAAAAAAGTTCAGAGTAATTTTTTTCAGTTAGATGACTATTTTCTAATTATGTTACTAGTCAGATTGTTATTATGCAGAAATTCAAAAGCTCGTGCCGTATTGAAATTCTAGCTTTTTGATCCATTCTATGTGAAAAATTAACTGTCTTTTTAGATGAGTTCCAGAATCAGGGATATATTGTTTTCTAAAGCGTAAATGTTAATTTAACTGACTATTGGTGGGTGAGGGACAAGGGGAATGAAGGGTTTGGAACTGGATTTAAAATATTCATTGTGTGTATATACTCAATTCTTTAAGATCAACTACTTTTTGAGATATCGTTTAAAGATAAAAGAATAAGATTCAGTCTTAAACATCTTCGCCATTATCTATATGTCTCTCAAACTTTTAAGGTTTATCACTAATCTAATTTGTATTATATTCAAAAGCATTTCATTTAGGGTTTCAGATTAAATTCATTTTTGAAAATGCATTATATAGGAACCACTGTTAGAATTTCAAGAAAAAATGCACCAAACGAAAGTGACAATTGCTCTGTTAGCAATTCCAAATAATTATCCCGAAGCGGATACAATAGAAGAATAAAGATTAAAATAAAATTTGCTATGCATATTTCAATGCATCATGTCCGAACATAATTTCTTGAACAGGCAAGCACTGCATGTTCGTGTAAGTTAAATTATATTTTTATTCATTTTAATTGTTTTATTGAATTAGTCACTCTAGTATTGAAAACGATCCAAACAATTTTGTCTCACGTTTATTGCTTAAAAGAAATATCCCATTTCCTATTTGTCACTATTTGTCCTTTCATATAATTACGTGCTCAAAATGATATTTTTCTAGGTTTTACCTACTGTGGTATTAACTTTTTTTAATGAGAGCTTTTGTAAATGCAAAGACAACGCGTTATTAAAAGCTGATTTTTTGAGATTATCGTGCAGATAATAAAATTTTTATTTTTCACCTACGAATTTTTGTTGACGCGAAAACCCTCATCCCCAAAACAACAACATCATGTTCTGACACGATAAAAATAAAACAGCATTATATTTTATTTATAAAAGCTAATGCAAGAGCATTTAAGATGCATTTAGTGATATCGCAATGTAATCATTTCTTTCCAGTTTCAATGGCAACCCGCGAGACAAATACGACTCGATATTCTCAAAAGGCTTGGATTCCCCATTGCTATGAGTCGAGGTATTACGCAAAGCTTTTAAACCATCATGCTTCGCAGTATATCTCTTTCTCACCTGCCTCAGCCATTTTATCCATCTGTTCCAAGAAACAGAAGAGAGATACAGAATAAAGAAGCCAAAATATTCGAGGGCTAAAATAAAGAGCTGACACTTTTGACGCCTTCGAGATGCCGACACTTATCGCCTCGGGCCGAAAAACAAAAGCCTCTCGCACCTACGTTTTCCAATTGTCTCGAAGAAAGAGAAAGGTTTTATTTTAAGCACATCAATCAATCTCCACGTGCACAAGGCACTTTTTCTTTTGACTTTGATACGCCCACAGGGCTTATTCTTATGCAATGTTTCTCATTCTTACACATGACACATACGCTTCTTCTTTTTAGCCTCGTTTTTTTTTCTCTTCAATTTTCTCGTTTCGTTCCCTAGTGTTTTATATTCAGGTCTGAGGCCCTGGGCTTTGTTTCGGCTTAAAATGTGTTTCCGAAAGAATGAGAAGGAAAAAAAAAGAAGCATATGATTAATTCTTTGTGAAATTGTATTTTGCAGGGTTAAAAAAATGTGCATCGTCCAAGAATGCTCAGGGAAACATTTTGCCTCAAGAACAAGGAAAACGGTTTATCCGAATCGAAAAGTCCACTAACAATTTTTATTTAAAATTGATATAAGCCATCAAAACAAATAACAAAGATTACAAAAATGTTTTTATAATTGCGTTGTTTTTTAAGGTAATTTTAAAGTATATGGAATGTATGCATTATTTACTTCACATCATAATCAATCTGTTAATTAATAAATACGAAAATGATCATCAATAATTCATTACTGCTGAATCATTACATAAGAAAATTGAAATATTTTGAATATGTACAATATAGATTCTTTTTTAAATTATTATTTCTTGTTTTTAATTTAAATAAACTTTATCAAAATATTTACCACAATTTACTATTTTCATATATAAAATTGAACTTTAAAAATATATCACATTAAAATGTTGTTATCAAATGTTAAATAATAGGGAAATGTTTATGATATTTTGAAATATATATTAAGAATATAAAAAAAATATTTATATTTTTGAATGCACTGTTATATATATTGAAATTAACTACTTTTTTACAAAATCAGAAATAAGGTAGAGAATTTGGTAAAATTAAATTTAGACGATTACAGCAAAAATCTAAAAATGTAAATAAAAAAAGCTTCGCAATTGTTCTATTATAAAGGCCATGTTTATTTAAAAACTTGTATAGTAGTGATATCCGTTTATAGAAAATTCCTCGAGTGATCATTGAACAAAATACCATGCATTTCAATGAAACATTTCCCAAATTTATTTCGGTTTTGTTATAAGTTTTACTTTCGCTTCTTCCACTAAATAAAAAATTCTTCTAATACCATTAATAATGGTGCTTCTATTGAACAGGAAAACATTTCTTACTTAGCATGGTATCATAGATAAATCGTTAATTCTTTCAAGATTTTCTTCCCACTTTTTTGTATTTATTCCTTTAGATACATTGATTTTTCTGTAAATTTGTCAGCCCCTTCTTTTATGCCAATCAATCGAAACATTAATAAATAAAATGGGTTATAGAGAAGGAAATGTTCAAAGATCTTCACATAATTTGAAAAAGTAGTTTTACTTTTCCATTCCTTCAAAAGAGATGTCATTTCAAAGGAATGCAACTTTCATATTCCATCACATAAAATGTAATTTCAGAAAAATAATTTTACAGGCCTAATTTCATTTTCATTCTTGTGTTTAAAGCATACGAAAGGGAAATTCATGTTTATTTAGTTTTAATATTTAAATTTAAAAATTTTAAATTATAAATATATATTATTAAAGAAATAGAAATATATATTATTTAATTACATTGAATTTTGAAAATGCAACTCATTTTAAATATATCAGAATTTTATAAAATTATATTTGCATATGTGTATGTATCCAAGGTTTCAAGCGAAATGGCATAAATTTCATATAAATATATATATTGTCCATGTTTACATGTTGTCTTATTTAATATGGAAATGTTGATTACAGGTTATATAAGAAATAGCACATATATTTTTTTTAATTGCAGAGTATCAATTCCTAGGTTAAATAAAATAAAAGAAATTCTGTTTATTATTTTTTAAATATTATTTTAAATAATATAAGTAGAAATCATAACATAGCTCAGGCGTATGCAAGAATTTGTACCACTTTATTAATGTATTACTTGATTGATCAAAATTTCGTAAATTATTACTTTTATAACGAAATTTTTTAATTACAATTACATTTAACACAAATAATTTCAGATTCATTTCATATTTATATTTAATTCCTTCTAAATTCTCATCTGAAAATGTGAAATTTCTACTAGAATTTTAATTTAATTTAAGAAATCGGACACATTTCATACTACAAAATTACACGTACATTATAAGAATAATTAGAATACATTCCATTCTGCTAAACTGCATAAGCATTTTAATAATTTAATGAATCAAAAATGTTTTAAAATTAAAGAATTAAATTTAAAATCTTAAATAAGGAACAAAAATTTGCAATAGTGTTTAAGGATTTTAATTCCTTTCAGCTCTATATCAAAATAAAACTTTTTTGCCTTTTTCAAAATAATTAAATCCAATTTTAAATGTCCGGATTTGTGAAATTCTTTAATTTATATTTCTTTGAGAAATAGATGCCTAAATACTTACTATTAAAGTCATAAATGCCTTAATACTTGCTATTTAAAGAATGAAAACTATTTCATTTTTTGTATTAAGAATGATCTACTTTGCGCCGCAATTTTCAATTTATTTTTTTAAAAAACGATTACAAATTATTTTTAGCGCATCAAAATTCTTGGTTCTTAAATATGTAAATTCAAAAACTATTTTAAAGGCAAGAATTTTGTAATAATTTGGAAAACTTTATAGTTTTCAGCCTGAATTGCAATACAACGAGGTAAATAGTTTTTTTTAAAAAGTTTAATACATTTTTTTGGATTCAACTATTTTTTATTAGAATTTTATATATAATCTATTCACGAATATCTAAAGAAAATACAAAAATGAGATTATATAAGTCTGGGAGCTTAATATTTTTATTTTTAACTATTCGCCAGATTAGGGATTTCTTTACTGTGACTTTGCTACTTCATAAAGATTGTGGCAGCCTTTTGTTGAACTTTAACATTATCGGTGTTTGATAAAAGATTTAATTCCAAATATGTGGGTTAAGAAAAGGGGGAGAGTGAATAAACTTTTTCTGTTCTATTTAAGGTATAAAACCATTTCTTACCGAAATTCAAGACAATGCAGAATTTCCCTTTTTATTTTAAAAGTCAAATTTGATATTTTTATTGAGATAAATAAAGTTAAGAACTATTATTTTTCAAAAAATTAACGAGTCTCTAATTATAAAATGCAAAAATAATAATTTAATAAATTTATTTCTCTTGATTAATTTTAAAATTAACTGAATAGAAGAAAATGTAAGTTTTATTCAAAGTTTAATGCTATTTTAGTTACAATAATGACTTAAATTTACTTAATCCAAGTTCACACATCAGCTATAAAATATTCAAATATATACTGATATACACTGACGAACCAAAAAAAGGCACACCTGTTTAATATCATATAAGGCCACCTCGAATAAGTGCCGCAACATTACGTGGCATGGGCTCAATAAAAATGTGAAGTAGTGCTTGAAGTAACTGGCACCATGATTCCTGCCCATAAATACGTAATATTACGAGGTCATGGAGGTCTTCTTTGAACAGCACGTTGCAAGAAATCCCAGATATGTTCAATAATGTTCAAATCTGGGGATTTAGGTAGTCAGTGGAAGTGTTTAAAGTCTGAAGAGTGCTCTTAGAGTCATTTTGCATCATTTCTGGAAATTTCGGGTTTTTCATTGTCTTGTTGGAAATCCCCAAGTCCGACGGAATGTACAATGGACTTGAATGGGTGCAGATGATCAGGCAGAAGGCTTACGTATGAGACACCTGTCAGATTCATATCTAGGCGTATCAAGGGTCTCATATAACTCCAACTGCACACGCCTCACAACATCTCAGGGCCTCCACCAACTTGAACATCCCCCTGTTGACATGCAGGATCCACGGATTTTCGAGGTCGTCTTCATACCCGTGTACTCTACCATCCACTAAATACAACGTGTTTCCAGTTATTAACAGTTTAATGTCGGTGTTGAATGGCCCCAGTCTTGGCATAAAGCTTTGTGTCGTACTGTCATCAAAGGTACACGAGTGGGCCTTTGGTTCCGAAAATCCATATCAATGATATTTCGTTGAATGGTTCACACGTTGGCACTTGGTGGCCCAGCATTGAAATATGATGCAATTTGCGGAAGGGTTGCACTTCTGTTACTTTTAATGATTCTTCCCAGACGCCGTTTGTAACATTCTTGGACGATATTTTTCCGACCACTATTTTGACAGAGATTCGATGTTTTACCGGATTTTCGATATTCACGGTACACTCGTGAAATAGTTGTACAAGAAAATTACATTTTTAACGCTACCTCGAAGACCTTTTAACGCTACCTGTTTCCCAACTCTTTTGTGCCGACTGTAATATTCCATTGTTAAAATCAACAGAAGTTGGATAAGAAATATTCTAATTACAATTTTATTTTCGTCTTAATATTTTCAACAAAACGCAGTTCAAAATGAAAGGAGCAAAATTGTAATTTCAACTAAGAAAACTATTAATAATTTTTTTTGCAATAAATTTAGTATAAAATTCTGAAAATACAATCATTTTATGAATAAGAGCTTGACACATAAAATTTAAAAGAAAAAAAAAAGAAAAAAAATTACTTTCACATAATCCTTTCTGAAAGAGAATTTTAGAAAATGTATTTAAATGATAAGAATATGTATAATTTTATGAAAAAGCCTTTTACCCTTTACTTGCCGCTTCGTTATATAATCAGTATTTTATTTTTATTTTTCCGTCATTAGACTAGTTTTAATTTAAAGTAATCTCACTAAGGAGGAATCATTAATTTAATTAATTTATATGTTTACAAATTAAAGTGTCATCATTTCTGCCTATAGATGATATATTCTGCTTGTTTTCGGAGCTCTTCTGTTCGAGTTCTTTTTAATGATATTAGAAAAAATAGTCAATTTTTGTAAATGTTCAGCATGATTTAAATGATGCTATTAGGTACCGTAGGGTTAAAGGGCTAAAATAATCTGAATTAAAAATTACAAAACTTCTCATTTCTTACTATAGAGATCATTTTATAACAAATTGATATGCATTTGTTCATGCTAAGGAACCGTTTTTAATACATAATATAGAATAATGCAAAAGTTACATTCAATGCTCCATAAGTCACATGAAAAGCTGATAAGACAATTGAAACGCTTCATAATGGCATTACTTGCATGGTGACAAATGAAGTTAGATTTTATGAAAATGAAGATGCTTATAAAATGAATTCAATCCACTCTTCTGTTACATACATCAATGAAGGAACTATTCGAAGTTTGTGTTTGTTTCGTCATCCATGCTTGTGTAATGTGCTTTTCAAATCAGTCATGCGAACAGTTGAAGGATACGTGCTCACTGTTATCTGGCTAGAGAAGATTCGAAACCATCGATAAAATAGGGCACTTTGGAATGAAGCCAATATGTATTTTTAGCATTAACATTGGAATTCAACGCGGCACGCTTCGGAGCTGCATTTTCTCTTGTTCCAATGGAGTTGTATGATGGTCTCGTGTTCTTATTTAAAACAATACTCTTCTTCTGGAAGTCATTTAGCCATCCATACTAAGTGCGTTTTATTTACGCTTTTGTGATTGCCTGCGAACCAATTCCATTCAAAAAGAGAAAGGAAAGTCTCTAAAAGAGAAATCTCTTAAATATTTTATATGAATGCTTTGTATGAATTACGGTCGGTGCAGATACAATTTATGATATAGAGTTCAATCTAATTAGAGAAAACCGTAAGTTATTATTTTCAAGGTTTGTTAATTGCTGTATTTCTAATAGTATGTGTGTTTGAAGCCAAAATGGTTTTGGCAATTGAGTTTTTACGTCAGTGCTGCATAAAATGGCTCAATTTTGTCCTCTTCACACTGCTCTCAAAAAATGGATTTTTTTTTTCGATTTCTATTAAAATGCTTGGTCTCTCGTTATTGCACATTTTATTATGGTTTTAAACCTTAATAATGATTCATTTGTTAATATTTTAAAATCCTTACTGGCATTTGATTTTAAAACAAATTTATAACTGAACGAAAAATGAAATATGAATCCTTAACGAAATATTAGCAGGCTGTAACAAAATACCCTTATACTTATATTGAACGAAGTTATTTTTTAGTGTGCACATAGTTTCTCATGCTCAAAAAAATTCATTTCATACGAACGTCATTCTCATTATTTTAGAAAATTAAAATTATTCATAAAATATCATATTCTTAGAATCTAAAAATATTTATGGTTGTTACTTAAAATGGATGAGATTTCTCATGCCGTTCTCCACAATTTTTGTAGTCAATCATATTTTTACTAGTTTTATAAATTTTTAAAAAAGAATTTCAATTTCATATGAGTTTGTTATGTAAGGAACTTTCATAACTGACTTTCAGCTGATTATACATATAACTGATTTTCAACAGATTATGTTTAGAGGAAAGGTTTAAATTTTAAATTATATTTTCAATCTTATTCATCATTTCAATATAGAATTTAGATTCAAAACTATTATTAAGGCTGAATTTCAAAAACCTCATCAAAAAGAGAATGAAAGATTGAAAGAATTATAATTTTCTTTTCTGAAAATAATTTTTATTTCTATTTTTATTTCTATCTTTTAATAATGCCGGAACAAATAAAGCCCTTTTTCAATATCTGTATATTATCTCAGAACTAAAAAAATTACATTATCTTTTAGTTTTTTTCTCTATTAAAATCAGTTAAAATGCCTTACAGAATGATATGTATTTGATAACATAATATTACCAGCAAAGAATCATAAAATGTTATGCTACTTAAAATAAAAAAATCATATTTTGGCATAAAGTAATTATATCCTCAATAAGTTTATTTTAAAGAAATTTTTTTAAATCAAAATACACTTATGTAATCGTTATTTAAGATAAATATAATGTTTTCCATCTTAATTTTGCTGCAATAAATCATTGTAGCGAGAACTTTAATTCATAAAAATAAATTTAAAAGGTTTTTTTCTGAAGTCACCCTCTTATTGCAATGCAATGAATGCAGAATATATTTTTAAAATGGTAAGTGTATTTAAAAAATTAAATAAATAACTTTAAATGTAGTTACTACTGCAAGCAGAAACTATTTAAATATATTTTGAAACTAAATGCAGCTCAGAGCACTCGTACGTAGAATTTTTGAACTTGCTGGTAAACTGCATGGAAATTGAGTGGAGAAAGCGTTTTGGTAAAGGACAGGAATGTAGAGACTAATCTATAAAAAACGATAAGATTAGTTTACACATCTGAAATACCTGTGGAGACAAAACATAATTTAAATTTAAAAAAATAATATTTACGAAGACCATCAAATGAAACTGCTTGTTCGTTTTCACTCCATTCAAATTCTCAAAGTCAATAAACGTTTTTAAAATAATAAGAGATACTTTTAATATACCGTAACGTTCGGTTCCAAATCATATATGCCATTTTTAAGATGATGAATAAAATAATCATTTTGAATAGGAATAGGAGCGGAGCTTTCCAATTATAAATTTCGAAAAGCTTTTTCTTTATTTTTTGAAAAAAATAAGGAATCTAATATTCCTTTTTTTTAGAAATCATTATCCAAAGTTTGTACAAACAGTATTATCTCCTGTTATATCTCGTAATTTCAATCAGAGTTTTTTCTTGAAAACTAGGAGAATTTGCTCCTTGCTCTCTTTCTCTTACCAACCACGATGCTGTTTAATATTGCATGCGATGTTCCTCAGTTCTAATTAGCAAGTTATCAAACTCCACTGTCCATTTGTTCAATGCTTGAATCTTTATCTTTCCATAATTATAACATAGATTTACTGATCCGCTTACTACCAATTCTAAACCCAAAGTCGCATAATAAGAACATTATTTGCTTATAAATCTAATACACCAATCGCAAAGCCAATAAAATATAATATTTATATGAATAAGGTTTAATTAGCAGGTAAAAAAAGGCCTATTTACTAAACGACAATTTTCGTATGCCTTCACTTTAGTTGGTAAGTTCCAGATTCAAATTTGCACCAAATCAAAAATCTCAGCTTGATAAAATATTACAAATGTCTATCTTGTATATATTACCTTTTCCATGAAAGTCAATTCTAAATTCTAAATGTGATATATGTGAATATATACAAAATTAATTTCAATATTTTCCTTCCTTGGCGTAGGATATCTTTATCAAAATTACTTGCATAATTGTCCATGTAAAAAAACTGTGTTTCCGATTAACTTCTAGGATATTTGACACTCTCGTTCAACTATTAAACATATTTGATTAACAGTGGATATATATCAAAGCCTTCCTGGATGCTCTTGTCCTCAGATTAGAACTGATCAGTTGCCTCGCCTATCAATATCAGTTGGAATTCAAACGAGATTATGCCGTTATTAATTTAAATTAGTAGATGATTCCTGAGACTAACGTGGAAGCAAATCGGTTTATGTTCTGTAGTTAGGCGATGCTATTCATATGTTCACCTGAACAGAATGTCCTGCAACTGCAGACAGACAGCGCTGAGTTAAATTATTTTAGCCTGATTATCAATAATTGGTAATTGACTTATCCTGTAAATATTTATCTATATCCCATCTATGGGAAAACAGAGTAGCTAATTTATTACAGATAATAGAATCTATATTCATATTACTTTTGTTTCACTGATTTCAAAAGATTTAATATAAAAGAAAAAATATATATTTAAGCTTCAAATCAGACTGTAAGTTAATCAGTTAAGTTCTGCAATTTTCATTATATTAAAAACAATCTAAAACTCTGCATGAAAAATATATGCTGTAAAACGCGCCATAATTAACTTTCTTAAAAATGAATTTGTATGAGAAAAATAAAAGTAAGTATAATTTACAATTATCATAGTATCTACCAGTAATATTTTAGTTCCCCATATTTGACAGTATTCTCCCTGTTCACTCATAAAATATAATTTTCTATTTTACACCATTTTAAATAGCAAGAAAACACCCTAAAAACCCTAATGTATGTAAAATCTAGTGCCCCTTTTCATTCCGAGAATTGCATTTTAAAGAAAATTGTCTGAATAACAAAGTGTTATAATTGTTTGGAACATCTTGTAATGAAAAAATATTTTGAACTCCCCCTTCCCAATTAAGAATGAAAATCGGAATTCTTCGAAATCTGAACTCTACAAGTTGTTTACACCCTTTAGAATGAATACAAGACTTAAATAATGAAATCATAACTTTTAGTTATATATACGATCCTTTCTTCCAATTTAATCCCTAAAATGCATCATACACGAAAGCTGAATTTCACAGGCTGTTTGAACCTTTAAAATTTAATATGAAACCTTAATAACAACATGGCAACTTTTAATCCTCCTAGATTAGATGAGGTTTGTAGAAATACGAACCTCCCCTCTCAGTTTATCCCTAAAATGCATCTCACCTAGAATTTCCTACTAACATGATTGAGAAATTTTAACAATTAAACTGGACAATTTTTCATTTATAAGGGTCTCGGTGTTTTCACTCATGAATGCCTGTGCTCTTGGTCACCCAAAAATCTTTTTTTTAAATTTTAAAATAATCTAAAAATATTTTCTAAATTATTTTTCATCTATTTTTTAAAACAAGTGTAATAAAAATTAGTATTCTAAGGTGACTGGATACATTTTGAGATGATACTCATTTGTTAAATTATTATTTCTTTTGCTGTAGTTCCTTTTTTTTTCCAGCTCGCAGTTCGTATCAGCAGTCTAGTTCCTGTCTTGCTATACTGTTCTGCTGTTTGCATAATGTGTTATGACTTAGCCTTTATTATTATTTATTTATTTGAAGACATTATCACTGGTATTCAAGAAACCGAAAAATAATATAATTTCGAGGATAATTGAAACGTGACCTCCTGTTTGTCATAGTTTCATTGTGTTTCATTGCACTTAAATATTATTTATCGCAATAAACATAGCATTTGCAACATTTATTGTTACTTCTGGGGAAAAGGAGACTTCATAACATCAAATGAATAATTCAGTATAATTCAGCACAGGCATTACGGAGATGAGATTACTTTTATGTAACTAATATTATTAGTATGTATTCACTATCTGAAGTAGTTAAAACGAGATTAAGCATTTTTTTTTAATTCAAGCATTTATATGAAGTGATGTATGCCGCTGTATATGAAAAGAGTAGAATTTATGTTGTCTCTACTAAATCTATGAAAAGAGCAAAATTATTGCTCTATGAATAATGTTAAAGAGTTATTTTTAATTTTAATTTAATTCGTTATATTTTAATTAATTTCAGTAAAATTTTAATTCCCGTATCATGATGTAAATGCTGTAGCATACTTCATGATCAAGATGTAAATGTTGTAGCATAATGCATATAGGAAGGAAATGATTGTTTTTATTAATTCAAATATTGTAAACAATAATTAAATCATTAATTGCTCCCTTTATTTTACATCTTCGCATGCTGTCCTTGTCCGTGCTATTAATGCTTGATAAATGTGAATATATAAGCATTTGCTTAAAGTTAAATTTTAAGTACCATAATAATGATGAGTATAAAATAATGAATTCATACAGCATTTGATTTAAATTTATTAAATTGGACTTTTAATCTTCTTCTTCTTATCTTCATCATGGTCTGTCGGAGTCAGACCAGATCAAATAAACCGTTGACTCTGAGATGGTCGGTGACTGTCCAAGGAGATGAATAAATATCCCCTACACTGAGGTCAGGGCACTCAAGGATGTGAGAGGGAGTGGCCTGGAAGTGTTGACATTTAGGACAAAGGGGAAAGGATTTCTTTCGCCCAGAGAATTTAAGACATTTTAAGTGTCCGCTGGCAAGTCGTGAAATGCAAGTATGGGATGACCTATCTCCTGAGATGGAAAGAAAGAAATCTGGGTTAAGCCCCTTGTACCAGTTACTTACCAGGAACCAGCCAGTCTTTTGCAATAGCTGATTTTTTGACGGAGAAAAGCTCCTGATAGGTCAGCTTGGTAGAAGTTGGGGGTATTTTGAAATCAACCCTCTTTGGCCAGTTTGGACTTTTAATTAACAATATATATGAATTTTCTTAGAACTTACTTGAAAACTTTTCAAATTCTATTTTTAAAAAATAGAAAAAGATCTCAAGATTTAATTTAATCTCTAAATTATTTCCTTTTTTGAATCTAATGTTTAATTATTTTATTTAGTTTCTTTGAGAATGCAATAAAGTAAAAAATATATTGTAAAATATAAAGCAACCTTGAATCGTAACTTTATGTATAGTATTTAAGAAAATGAAGTAATACATAAACCAAGCAATTCTATAAAATACAATTTGAAATTTCTCAACATATACAATGTATTCTTTTTTACAATCCGACATAATCCATTATATATAGTACAAAAGACAATGAATTTTAGTGTCTTAAATCTTACTACGAATCACGGTAAATCAAAAGAAGCGAAAAGATTTTTTTTCCGAACCTGGTTAGGCACAAATACATTCAGTTAGAGACTCGTAAGGTTGAACTCCAAATATTTTTATAAATTGATAAAAAGAAATGAAGTAAAGGATAAAGCAGAACCTTGCTACATAACGATGGTAAGATTCTAATGCTACATCTAGAAGTTGTAAAGAAAAAGATTTTCCACTTTACAATTCCATTACTTGCATTGGATTCTATACAAACAGCCATGCACTTCGCCCAATGATCTGAAGCTAGCAGCCCCAACCTGAAAGCAGAGTTTTTGAGCAATTTAACTGCAGAGTATGGCAACTCCTTTCCACTAATGTTGCGCTTTTCTTTTTTAACCTTCATCCTAGATACGTAGGATATTCCCTGGGCAGCAATATCTGCCCCAAAGACTAGAGCTTTCTCCTTAGAGATAAGACTTAGTGTGGACTACCCACTCCTGGTTCTACGAGAAATGGGTTTGTTTTCTTAGTGCCTTTAAATTTATTACGTTGTAGGATATGTTTTTATTTCACGGGACCATGCACTGGAGCACGATCTAAATATATATTTAAATGTTAAGAAAATACATCAAACCCTTCGTTAATGGGAAGCTTAACTTGTAACGCTATTTTTTTAGAGAAACAAAACCTTAAAATAATGATTTCCCAGTCTTAGAGAATTTATGGGTGAGTTAGAAACTAAATCTTCGCCATTTGTGAACATCAAGAGTTAGTTAAAAAAATGAATAATAAATAAAAATCTTGTCTAGGCAGTTTAAAGATAAAATTTTAAACTTAAAAGTGCAATAAACCATTGAGCACTATTTTTCAATGCCATTAGTTTTAACTATCTGTGTAATTAATTCAAATAGTTAATCTTCAATAATAAGAATAATGATAAGTAAATTAACATTTTGGAATGAAGACTTATCTTAAATTAAAAGAACAAATAAATTCCCCTCTAACTATTTTTTTTCAAATATAAAGAATATGCAAGTAAAAATGTATGGAAAAATTATATTATAACCATTACATTAGCAAACAAACGAAATTGTAGTCTCATTTGGAAACACAATGTAACGTCGAAGGTAAATTATATACTCAGATCAAAATAACAATCACAATGTCAACAATCAATGTAAAATAAAATATTAAAACAATATTTAAATAAAATTTTGTATCATCATATATTTCAGAATCTTTCAAATTTTTAAAGGAAATTAATCTCTATAATTCTCTGCTCTTACTAACTACAAAAACCTGAGGTTTTTTCTCTGCAGATAATAAAAATGCGAATACAACTTTTGCCCTTAGGCATGATGCTTTGAAATTTTGAAACTGCATATATGAATAAGATTTTGATGTAAAAATCTTCACTCTCTTTATTAAATTGAGTAAGTGAATATTAACTGGACAATAAATAATAAAAAATACTTCCAAGATTAAAAAGATTTCTTGAAGTCTTTAGAATATGAAGATTTATTTTATGGCTTTCGGTAATTTTATTAAAAAAACCTGCGCATTTCTAGGGAAGAGATAATCAATTTTGATGTGTAGCGAAATGTTACTTAGTTTAGTTCCGTATCTTCTTAATCTTTAGAATATAACTTCTAAAAAATTGTAATGAACTGAAAATCATAAATATTTCGGCATCATTAAAAGCAACTACATCGCTTTTCCTTTGAAGTATGAAATACTTGAATTAAATTATTTTTCTGGTGTTTTTTTTATATAAAATTGCTATCCATACGCAGCTGAATTCACAGAAATGTTGCATATATATTAATAAAAAATGTATTTAGTATAAATAAATGTGTTTATGTCATATGATAAAGTATATTTTTCAAGTTTTTTTTTGTATAAAAATGATTTATAATAGAATATAGAAATATAGAAAGTACGCAAAATAAAAATAAAAGCAATTTCTAATTTTACCAGATTTTTCTGAATATAACTTTATGATATTTTCAATAGTAAATTTGATAGGTACGTCGTAATGCAATTCAGTTTAAACTTTTGAGCTTATATTTTTTTGAAAATTTAACTTATATTGATACAAACTAAAGATATATTTGAAAAGTACTATTAAATACAACTTCACATTTCTATCCCCTGACTACCTAGTAAAATTCATTAAGTGAATTACGGAAATTCGTAATCAACGTTTTATTAAATCTTTAGATAATATGTCTTAAGGAGCTATTTAACGTTATTAAAATAGGTAAAGAAGATATTCCATTTTAGAATATTTCCTTTATTTCCTGCAATCAGTTTTCAGTTGCTGTAAATATTTTAACTGATCTATATTACAAATAAGCTAAACAAGATCAAATATTTCCAAATTTATAGCATAGTTTATTTGATAATATGATAGTGAATGCGAAAAACTAGAAAAATAATAGCTGTTTTCATGAAATAATGACTCACCTCAACATACTCTCCTGCTTTAATCAAACATATGATAAATTAATAGCTTATTTAATGCAAAAAAGGAATTTCTTTTCTCATTTATTTAGAAATTCTGGCAACTCTTTTTTTTACATTTATATGAAGTATGCTTAAATTTAGATGGTCAAATTTTGTTATATCTATGTTTAATTATTTTGCCAATAAATGTTTCTAACTTTATAATTATTTAGTTAATCGAAAATGGCATTTCATTAAAGTATTATTTTTTATTAATAATGTCCAGATATGAATTTCCTATACCAAAATTAAATAATTACGTACTGTTTATATCACTATTAGGCTAACAATTATGTATGTATTTAATAGTAAAATTCCATATGTAATTATTTCCTGGATAAGATATAGAATTGTACTAGATTTAATTGATAACTGTTTAGGAATATAATGACAATTAAAATAATTCTAGGAGTGAAAAAGGGGGGCTTCACTAACTTTTGTTTATTTTATTAGCATCATGGCCACTCTCATTTATATAACAGATTGGCGAGGATTATTCAAGATGAATTCTTAAAGTCAAATGAAGCATAAAATATGTTGCGTGTTTTAGAACTCTTTAGAGATAAATATCAACTACCATAAAATGTCCATGCTTACCTGTTTTGAAATTCCTCAAATATTTTAGCATTTTTCTCTACTTAGAAACCATTAAATGTTTTTTATTGTCTCTCTGCTGACGTGACTCTGCGCAGGTTTATGACTGTTCTGTGCCCTGGGTGTTTACCTGTTGTGTGGGCAAAGATAGAGGAAACCTTTGGGGGTGGAAATAGGATTCATGAAAAGCGTATAATTTTCACATAATCAACAAAATTTGCATGAGGGGATATTTAAGAGTGCCTACATATTTATCGTGCGTTTCTTGTGTTTCTTAAACATTTCATTCCGTTTAATACTGGAGCTTGAAAGTTTCCATTCTGCTTATGCGGGAGATGCCATTTTTTTTTCTGTATGTCGGCGCATTATAATTTCCATTGTAAATGGTGGCATCAGTTGGCGAATAACAAAGGCGGCTCTGCAAGCACTGCTGATGTATAATGCATAGGAATTTAAGAATAAGGAAAGTTATTTGATTAAAGACTCAGGAACTGGGAGGTGGTTGTTCCTTTTGTTTGAATTTACCATTTCCTTGTGCTATGCATTTAATTTGAATGAATTGAGTTTGCTCATTCTACGTATATATTCCATTCCGGAGAGTTTTTCGTAACCTAAACAAAGGATCGGCTTTTTATTCAAGTTTTTTTTTTATTTTCAGAAAAATTAAACCTCAGACGGGAATACATAAATAATTCGCTTATTTTTCGCGTTGTTTGCATAGTGAATATTCCATCTTCCCCTTCCGCAACGTAACTGAGGTCTTGTTTCTTTTTCCCCGTTTTTGTTTGATTTACAGTAAGTTACAGAAAGAAAATTCCGAAGATTTATGCCATAAAGGACGGGTAGTGAAATGTAAATAATAATAATAATAATCAATTTATTTACATATTTGCTATTTTTTTACTAGCCATTCAGAGTAATTTGCATTAATCTTATAATCTCGTTTTTTTTTGTTCATAGAATAAGTTAATTGTGTAACCAATTATTTACCTATTTGGTTTTATCGGTTTATTGCTTTCTGTTTTAATTTTTCAGTTAAGCTATGGTTTTAATAAATTGAAATACATTTTATACTATGAAGTTGGAATTATTTTTTATTTTAAAATATTTTTGAAATTTATCGCTACTATTTTTATCAACGGAGTGATATGAAATCTTCACAAATTATAAAGAGAAAAATTGATACGCCATTACAAAAGTTAGGTATATGCTTCATTCATTGTTTTTTCATTTCATATGATTTATTGTTATAACGCTATGTAATACATTATAATGATTTAACAATAGTCTATTATTTTATACAGCATTAATTTAAATTTATACATGTATGTGTATGTAAAACTGTATAATATTTTTATTCAATTTGTTTTTCCTCACTATAAAGCATAATGCGTTTTTGTAAATTACTTTTTTAAAATGCAAGTAGGCAAGTCTTGTAATTCTAAAATTCTATTTCTTTCTTTTCTTGCACAAAAAGCAATCAGTTATGATTAAATCATATTATTTTAAAATTATATTTAAGTTTTTATAAACATCGTTTATTTAGGTTTGATGCGAAAGTTATCCGAACAAATTAAATATCATTAGCATTTAAGATTAACCTGGAACAAGGAAAACTATTTCATTAAACTCTACATCATAGACGATTTTATTTTATTATATTTAAGATATTTCAGCATATAAAAATAAACGAAATACTTTTTCTTCATATGTGTACATCCGATAAAACGGTTTATATTAAATTCTTTCATATCTTAATTTATTAAATTCGTCAGAGTCTAATGAATAAAGTTTAACATTTTTACAAAAGAAAATGTCAGTCAAAACATAAAAGATAAAAAATATTTTTTTCACTAATATCAGATTAATTTCCTTCAAATCTACTGTCAGTTCCATAATAATTCTTAAAGTAAGAAATAGAAAATAGTTAATAATAAGAAAAAAAATCAACTGTATTTATTTCAAATATAATTATTTTATATATTTTTACTTTCTAAAAGTATTAATAATAAATAATAATATAATACAACCGCTGAACATTTTTTTTATTTTTCTCTGCATATTTTTAACTAGATAGTTGCCGCTTATTTTCGTACTATCTTTATAACAACAAACATCAAGTTACTCTAAAATGTATTTCATTTAAAAAATGAAAATTATCTATTTATTTAATTTTATAAATTTACTTCTAACATTCCTATTTTTTTATATCCCCATAAAATTGTTTAGAATTACTTTATAGATAAAAAATCAATTACTAATTATTAATTAGTTTCAAAAAATAATTTAGGTATTGAGAATAAAGTTGTAAGTATATGTATAATGAAAAATCTATTATATTTTTGACGTAGGGATGCTATAGTTATTACAGATTTTTTTTCTTAATTATTATAGATATTTTGAAATTAATGCAATAAAAGAAATGCAAAGTTTGCATGCTTATAATATTAACATATATACTCTATAATATTTTTAAATACATATTCATAATAAGAAGTAAATTACGATTTTTAAATATTATTTGAAAATATTAATATTTATGAAATTAAGAAAATAATTGAAACGTGTGTCATATTATTCATAATGCAGTTTTAAAATGTAAGTTGAGAATGAAAGTATTGCGAGCCAAAATTTCATTTCATATAAATCACTTATCATACTCTTTCTTTACAGTGTAGCATTTCACCATTTCAAGATTTGACAATTTCTTATACAAATCAATAAACGATTTTATTTACGGAAAAGTATTTACTTGTTATGGTTATATGACTGTCTAAGAATGTTTTTGTGAAAATTTATTCACATCTTTTATTTATAACTCCATAAATTTTCTCAGTTCATTTCTTTCAAAATAAATGTTTTCTTTCTTTCATTTTTGCATAAAAAATGGCTCTTAACTATTTTGCAGAACAGTAACAAAGATCATTTTTCAGAAATTCTCTTGACACAACAGAGAATAAAAGAAAAAGGTCGACAAAAAACAATTCTTAAAAAAAAACATCTTTAATGCAGTTGGTGGCTCACAGAATTAAAGGAGACAAAGCATAAAGAAACAAAATTTTAAATAATCTCAGCATTAAAAATTTAGCAAATAAAATTCAGCGAAAAAAAAAGAGATAAATGACGTGTGTTATTTATTTTCCTAGGCTTCCAATCCTATTTAAGGGATTTGCATCCGAGACTTCGGAAAATCGGGTGAGTTAGCTCGAAGCTACATTAAACGTTCAAAGCTTAGAACGCAACGAAAAGTTAGATAAATTACTCATCCTTATCTTGTAGATGCATATCCGTTGGCGCATTTTTGCTTCCTAATTTTTTTTCCTAAACAATATTTCTTTTAGTGCATTTTATTAATGTTCCTAGTGGACATTTCACCTTCCAGTCAGAATGCATAACTTAATCTTTAAAGAAAGAAGTATTTTTTTTTGTAGTTCATCAAATTTATAAGCTTATATTCATTTCAGAATTTCTCATGTTTAATGAACAATAATCTCTTATCTAGTAACGAGGTAACTCATTTTGAGTTAATTTATTTTGAAATTTTATTTTTAAACTTTGACAAGTAACAACATTTAACCTAAAGAAGGATACATTCATGAATGAAAATTTTAAAACAAGTGTGAAACAATTTTACGTTTATAAATTAATGTTAAAATTCACGTTTGCCACAAAAACTTAAGAATCGAGATAATTTTTTTAAAGAAATATCGTTGCAGAAAATAGATTTTACTTAAGAGCAGATTTTTAATATATTTTAAGAATAAATAACATATATTTAATGTATGTTAATATAATGAATTTATTTTGATTATTTAAGGAAATTTTGTGCATTTGATCTTTTCAAAGCCAAAATTTCTTTATTTGAATGAAAGTATATGAAATCACGTGCATGTAATTTATAAACTGTAATAGAAACGTCATATAAACATGAAAGTGGTGTTTTTGCTAAAGAACCTAAAAATTTGCAGAGGCATGAAAACTTTTTGGAAGCGAAAAATTATTAAAAAAAATTGTTACGATGAATTGAATTTACTTTGCAAAACTAAAACTAGAAAATCGAAACACAAATTTTTGACTTTCGATACTTAGGATCGAAGTCATCTGTTGCTGTGAAGACATATTTTATATTTCCATTTTATGCTTCAATGAAAATAAAAATGTAAAAATCTCTCGATTAATGTATTTAAAAAATCCGATCAAAGTTATCAACATACATTGAACAATATTTAATCTTCTAGCAATATATTCGATAGTCCAGCCCTATTGAAATATGAATGTTCTATATTAAGATGACAAACCAATTGCAAGTGTGGCATTGGTGGCATGCGACATAATATTTTGGGCTCGCCAAACATAAAAACGATTTTCATGTGACTGATCGTGTCCCAATGCGATTTATTGGAAATTAAAGAATTTGAAATGCAAGTGACCGATTTTAAGTTTAGTTCAAAATTGATTCACAAATTTATTGAAACAATAAAAAAAAAATCGGAATTAATAGAAACAGAAAGATTAATAAGTAATATAAATAAAAATTGCAGTAATGGAATTTCGGAAACATTGTATTCGACTACAGACACGTAACTATTTAAAGAAGCTGGCTCGTGCTATTTTAATTATATTTTTATCTACATATGATTGTGAGTCATTATTTTCCATAGATGAATAACATTAAAGATTCTCTTAGAAACCATTTGGCAGATGACTCCAGTTCAGGTTGCATTCTAGTAAAAGTAACATCTTACAATCTTCTATTTGTCATTTAATCTGCAACATCAGGACTAACAAATATTTTATTTAGACTAACAAACAAAATTAACCAATGTTCAAATTAAGGTAACTAATGTTACTTTAATTTGGATTACACATATAACTGAAACCTATACAGTACAAAATGTATTTTTTCATTGTGAATAAAGAGTTTTGGGTTATTAGTATTTAGTTTTTTTTTTCAATTACCACCTCAAATGTTACGGCTATACCTTATTAAGCATTTCTTTAGAAAAAAATGACAAGTTGATCCAAAAAATTTCATTCTTTTTTTTAATACCATACGGATATTACAAATGGCTATTTTTAAAAAATGAATTCAGCTTTTGAAACTCTTTATTTTTTTCATATTTAAATTAGTTTTATAAATAAAAGGAATCCATCAATATACTATATTGTAAAACTCAATTTAAAATAGGGCAATTCCAAGTATAAGTTATCATTGGCAATCGCAATTTTTCTTTATTTCTTAAAAGATGGGGATGAAATAAAAATCAGCATTTTTGAAATACAAAATTATTTTTTACAATTTATTAATATTGTTATTGTACAGATATTCTATAATATTTTATTTTAGAAACAATTGTTTTACATTTTATTTCTTTTTTAAGCTATTTTTGATTTCCATAAAAAATTTAACAAATAATTTGCAAAATCTCTTTTGACAAATAAGGGAGAAAAACGGAAAAATATTAATAATGAGTTCTTTGCATTGAATTCCTTTCATGCCTGGAGAATTATGGAAAGAATGAATTTATTTATTTTTCCTATGATTTTTCTTTACAAAAACGTTGCTTGTTTTGTTTACCAGTTTAAAAATAAAGAGCAATCAGCAAAAATTACATGTTCCTTAAATCTCAGCAAATAGAATTGGACATACAATTTTTTAAAACTGATAAAACTGTTCTATTAACCAAAAACAGATAGGACTATTTTTTAAGTTTAAACGTTTCCTAAATAAAAAAAAAGTATTAGCTTCTTTTTTTTTGCATATTTCTGAATATAACTGGAAATATTAATGTCATAAAAGTAGGACATGTCATGAAAATAATGGTTTAAAAGATTTTCCTTTTTCATGTCAAATAATCATTCTTTTGAATTGAACAATTGCTTTTAAGAAATTAAAAATGATTTTTGATAAAATTTTCAAAACATTTTTGTTTTAATATAGTAAGTAGTTCCGATTACTAAACAGAATTTTGAAACATTTTTACTAAGAATAAAGGAATAAAGGCATAAAAATTCTATTTGAAGTAAATAATTCTTTTCTTTATTTTCTTCTGATAAATAAATAAGCGTATTTTTGAATGGTTTCAAATTCTAAGTCTCGTTCACTTACCTAATAAAAAAAATTTATATAAAAAACACACATTTCTAAAATAAATACTTTATGACTTTAAAAATTTTGAATTCTTGAATTGTACAAAAATCAAATTTCATAAAAAATTTCTAAATATTGTTCATGTATAACCTACAAAGAACTTAAAACCAACATTTATTACTTCAAAATCTGAAGCACAAATGTTATCATGAAAATTTCAAATGTCTCCCATTTTTCTAACTTCGAGGATATATTATATTCTTAAAATTTTGAAGACTTTAAATTATTTTAAATTTATATTTTATTGCTCTAGGTTAGTCGAATTTGTTATATTATAGCTGCTTTTTCAATCAGTTGTTTCGCTTGAATTAGTTGTTGATAATATTTTCAATTCTATATTTTGAGAAGCTTTTTCTTAATCCTCTCAACAAAATATTTTTAAATTTAGAATTTTGATAAAGGTATGATCTATTTCACGAGCCATATAACAACGCTATGCATGTATTGGACTGGAGTTCTGCCTTATCTTAATGCATGCACCTACCAAAGGTAAAAGAACAATGCTTAAAATGGACGACTGATAAATTTTTGATTGCTTGATTCTGCAGTTATATCCCAAATGTAATTATTAAAAAATTCTAAAAAAACTATTAAAAGAACATATAATAATAAATTTTGTTCCACACAGAAAACTTAGCGGAATCTGTATGTTAATCATTAATAATGATAAAAACCAAAAGGAAATATTAACAATAATAGAAAAAAACATGTTGAATTAGAAAATATTTTTAAAATTATTAAAATGCTACTCACGTTTTAAATAGAATGCTGTTTACTTGAAACTTAAAAGAAATCAACGGATTTTTGGGCCTGGAAATTTGGTTTCAGTACAGAATTAAAATAAATTGGTTTTTATTTAACTTGAAATTACTTCATTATTAGTATTTTTACACATTTCTCAAATTGATAAAAAATATTCTCACTGTATATAAGCTAATCATCATATATTACTAGGTAAATTATCCATAATTCATATATTATAATTTAGATTATAACAAATGTGTTTTAAGTTTCAAGCAATTGAAATATTCCTGCATAAATGCTAGCCACTTTTCTGATCTAAATAGCCTTATATAAAAGGAAAAATAAATAAAAATATAATTCTTCTGTATTATAAAGAAAAAAAACTTCTAATGCTTTAAAAATAGTTCTCACTCTTTGTGTACAACTCGAAAATCACACATAATTGTGATCAATACAAACTAGCTATTTCTCATTCGGAAAATTGATCCTATTCCAAACAGTTCCCACAATTATTCATCCCAAACAACGTGAAGAAAGTAACAATAGGTGTCGAAGAGATCTGTCATCGAAAATCATTCCGATTAGCTCAAACTGAGAGGAAAGACGCAGTCTTATTACCCAAATGGGTTTCGTGTCATATTTCAGAATGGATAACTCCGAGTAATGGCTCGGTAATGAGGATTCGCATTTTGCTTTCAGTGCATTTTACGAAGACAAAATACGGAGGCGCCGATGAGACCGAGCTAATTTTCTCGACCACTACGTCATGGTCTCCGTACCAGAGTAGAAATTGAATCTAGAGAGATAGCTGAAACTCAGAGCGAAATTCCAGTTACTGTAGTCTAATATGGTTTTGTGCTAATATTTCATGCGACTATTATTTCCTTTATAGACTGATTTCGGTACTTTATTTGGACAATGATGAAAAAAGAATGTTTTTAAACAATTTGTTTGAATTCATTTCCTCTCAATTATATTCTCAAACTATTAAGGAAAATAAATGTCATTCCTTAGATCAGAAAATCTTAAGAGAGTATTATTAGCAATTGTATCCCTAATATAGGAACTATAAACTGATTTCAGCTTTATTTTGAGATGTGAAATGAATGTTAAAAAATTATCGAGCAATAAATTTAAGTTGCCGATATTGTAAGAATTTGAATACATATATTTAAAGAAAATAAGTGACCTAAAAGTTCTGACGTATTTTTTTTTTCATTTAAAACATATTTCAATGAAAGGACTGTGGTATTTTGATTATAAAAAATTTATAAACATTTATCAAAGCACTATACATTTTAAATTCTTATTGCTTTCACATTTTGTGCGTAATTTTATTATCTATTTGAAACACTTGTTTCAAATTCCAAGTAATATAATTTTTTCTTCAAAACATTATCAAAAGACCATTCACTATCTATTCCAGTAGGAACAGGGGAATATATAGTATTAATACTCAACTAAAGATGTTTCCATAAGGTGATAATCTGAGAATTTTTAATCACCTTAGCTCTGTAACTACTTGTATTACATGATTTATTAGTAAACCTTAATATTGTTTTCTATCTAAATAAATTTATATATTGGACCCTAAATTTTGCCTTATATAATAAAAAAGTATTTTTCATATCTCTGATAAATACTTGTTTTAGAACAATTCTCGAATTTCCAATAAATGTAGTCTTTCATATAGATGTAAAAAAATGGATATGTATCATCTTCATATTTGTTATTGTTGTTGTTTCTTATGGTAGTTCCCATATCTCGCTGAGGTAGTCAACAATTTAATCCTTTGCAGTCCGAAAAATAATTAGATGCAAAATTATTCGCCTAATACAAGGATCTGTTTATTGCTTTGAAATATTAACATATATGATTCTTTTAAGTCGAATTTCTTTGAAAAATTAATCGACATGTCTTAACCATTATGTAGGCGTTTGTAACAATTAAGTTTGAAAAATAAATAAATAAAACGCCAAAATTATGCACAGTCTTGAATGTCGAGTCACACTCGACATCGGGTTACGCCTAATTAGAGTCTCTTGTTTTGTAGTATCGCCAATTAGGGTCAAGAGTACGACTTTTGTTACTCACTCATCACATTTCTTTTGTACAGCCCATTTTTACAGGAGGGTGGGGGGGCACATTTGCTCACCTTAAAGATAAAACACAGAAGAACAATTATGCCAGAGCCGGGGCTCAAGCATGGGATGCAAATCACGGAGAAGATATGCTACCTCCCATGCCAGGACGTATATGTTTCACAATTAATCAATACCCCCAAAAAATAGTTTCACCTGGGGTCGAGAGAGCGTCAATTCTTGACATTTCTTTTGGGCATTAATAAGTGTTGAATTGAAAATCATGCCGTGCATGTTAAGAACAGTTCTACAGTATGTGCAATTCTGAAATCAATATTGAAACATCAAAAAAGAATTAACAAAATTTCTTGTTCTTGTTATTTTCTTATTCTTTTAAAATTCAAATTTTAATGTCAATTTCTTGTTCTTCTTAAAATTCAAATTTTACATTAGGGATGCCAAAACAACTGTCAAAATGTATTCCATAATTGGAAAAACATATCGAGTGAACTTATACCTCGAGAAATGTTCGGCCTAATCGTATCTAGAAATGAGAGTCTCCAAAATATTCTAGCATGTGAAAGTCCACAACCTACTAACAAAGTCTTGCTCGTGGAAGATATCTAATATTTTCTATTATTACAATCTTTTATGGGTATACAGATATACCGAAACTCCTTGATTTCAATTTTAACATCAGAAATGCATGTAAGTTATATAAATAGATATCTCACCGGGTGATCAAGGAATGATCATGACCTTGACAGTTGTTTTTTATTGATTCCCCGCCTCTAGAAATCTTCATTCCTGGGTCAGAAATATTTAAGGATATATTCAAGACATAATAGTAATTAAAAGCCCTTTTTTGGTCCTGTTTCTATAGAATATCAATCCAAATAAAATATTCAACTAAAATAGGAACTGTGGTTGTATAATGGTAAGATTTAGCTTTCAGAATCAAATTTGAAATCTCGAAAGGCACGGCGTGAACGTTTGGGGAGAAGAATCACCCTAGGTGATGTTCTCGCTGTTTGACAGAAGTTCAGAATCACGAAGAGCTTCATGAAGAATTCTCGTTTAGCTTGTAAAAGGGGATTAGTATAACTAAGCCAAACTACTGTAATCAATAAAAGACGTTGCATTAAGATTTGGGGAAGAAGAATATGAGATACCATTTCCGGTAACATGCATTATTAAAGACCCATAAAACAATCATAGCCAGATGTATCCGTTCCATTTGTAAGAATTTCAAGCTCTTTGCATCTGCAGAGAATAAAATTAATTAACAGGAAATACGTCATACTTTTTCAAAAGAATTTGTATAATTTCTAGCTATAGACAATTGTATAATTCTTTGGAATTATATGATTTAAACTACAAAATATTTTTACTATATAAAATGAGCAGTTTCATATTTCCCACCCATTATTACTCGAAAAAAATGTAAAAAATTGTCTTACATCAGAAGATTGAATAGTAGATACTGCGTTACTTGAAAGGAAAATCGACTCATATTGAAACATATTTCTCGTACATACCTTTAAATTTTCAATTTCAATTTTTTTTCTTAATTTTAAATGAATAAGATTTTTAGAAGGTTTTCCATGTTATTTCTAAACTTTTTTTTTTCATTTGATTCAAAAGTTATTTTTGATAAAATATTATATTCATATCTTTGAAAAATTTGTTGAATTTTCCTACTTTTTTAATCTTTTGAATTAAGATTAAACGTAAAATAGCTTCGATATTCCTTTTAAAGGGTAACACAACCAATTGTTTAAAGGTTCGAAGTATTCAAAAGTAGTCGAACTATTAAAATTTGCTTCGAGAAATCTCATATATATTTAAGTGCATATTATGTTGCATTTTGAACTAAGTTACTAAAGCAATATTAAAATTTTTTGAATTTTTTGCAATTTTAAAAATGTTTTTTCATTTTAGTAATGGACGAATCAGATGAATTTTTGAAGTTAAATAACAAAAACATCATTGGACACTTTGATATTTTCCACTTCTATTCAGATAAATTACTAGTTAAGCTCTCTATCTTTTTCTTAAATATAGAAATGCTAGGAGTGCAGAATTCATAACACGTAAAGTTTTAGTTCTTATCCTTCGTCTTATGAAAAATGATATGTTTCTAAATTTAAAATTCTATTTCAAAGGGTGTGAGAAATTTTTCTTTCTTAAAATTAATGGGGAATGGGTATTGTTTTAATTTTTTTCCTCTCTGAATGATCGATACATATTAATCAAAATTTCTTACAGATTCCTTTCACCAACACACAGTTTGGTATTGAATAATGACAAAGCTTCACTCGACATAAGAGTTTTTAAAAGTGAGTGAAAAATTGAAATGAGTAATGAGTTTTCCTTCACATCATGAATGCATCAATGCGAAAAAGTGATAAATCATCACTAAAATGGTGCGCTTGGCATATAAAATGTATTCCACTGTGCCTCTAGGTAGTTTATGCAAGGTAATTATGGGAACAATTGTATGTACTTCAGAAAATAGCATAAATATTTCCTCGTTATTGAATATATTATTCACATTTTTTTTGAACTAGCACCACTCGTTATCACACTAATTTATGCTCTTATAAAATGCATGAAAAATCGTCATATTTACTTGAACTGGCTTTCGATTCTGCTTGAAAGAAATACAGGTAAAGCAACGACGTATCCTAGAATGTCATTTATTCTATAAAATTGGGTTTTTTTTCTCTCAAAAGCTGCTTACTTGTCGAGATTTCCCACGGTGATTATTCATCCTGAAAGTTAATTCTACCGCATATGAAAGTAATTTTCATAATTATTTGTCTAAAGTAACCTATAAATCTTATGTATGGAATGCCATGTTTTATATTACCTATACAGTACTTACAAACATACTTCTTTACAAAGGTAAATATTAATAATCAGCCAACAATGTTATTACTAATTTAGAAATGACAAATATAATTCGCTTTTCTGAAGAGAATTATATAATTTGCTCAAAAACTAATTTCTAATTTTAAGTTTAATGCAAAATATACTTTGACGGAATAAAATCAAAATTAATCCCTCCTCTTTCATTCCAAGCAAATGTTTGCAACCTTTTACGTGACTTTCTTTTTTACTTGAATATTTCCTTTTATTTGTTGAAGTGAAATATTTATATTTCAATAAATATTTTGAATATTGACTTTCATGTATTAGATATTTATGATAGACGAATGTCTCGGGGAATTCAGCATTCTCTTGAATATTCGTTTCTGAAATGGTTTGATTTTAGGAATTTCTCCAATAATAAATATTTAAAATACTGTATTATATTTTCAAAGTACTGTATTTTGATTGAATTTTCTTGATGAGCTAAGATGGTGAATTGAATTTTGAATATTTAATAAATAAATTCCATATAATTTGAATTTTCAGTAAATAATATTTTAAAAAGTCTTTACAATGAAGCTAGCAGTTAGAAACATTTTTGAATTTGAAATATGTATTATTTATAAAATATCAGAATTTTATTTATTTATAACATATTTTTTTTAATATTTGTAGATAAACTTGCATAACAAAAATAACTGGGGGCTGCATTTGTGCTGTTGGTGTATCAAAATATTAATTTAAGTAATTGAATTTTGCAATTTTAAATCCAATTTTATTTGGATTTGGCATAATTTATTATGTCCTTTGAGATTTTTATATTTAACGCCACTTGTAATTCTTACAAAATTTTATCGCTTAAAATATTATCTTAAAAAGTCTGAAATTTCGAATGAATTAATTTGTAAACATTAATTTACTCATTTAATAGTAACACTAATTTGTAAACATTAATAAACTCATTTAGGAATCTAAAGATTTGACTCAAGTTTTTTTCAACAGATTTTTCGTATCATATACAAACTGTAAAATTATAATGTATTCATTAAAATGAAAATTTTAATTATATGTGAGAGATGTACGTCATCAAATTATATATCAGTCATTTAATTATAGCATGTTTAAACTAATAAATTATTTAAAATAAATAGCATTTCAGAAATCAGTAGCTCATCCTTTTTGGTTGTAAAATTCGTCAAATATAATTAAATACCATAATAAATTCGCTAAGCAAAATAAATTATTTTATTAGCTAGTTAATTAAAAGATAAACATAAAAAATAATTATAACTGAGATAAAACATTTATTATTGTAGCTGTTTATGACTATTAATAAACATGTTACAAATTGCATAAATAATAATATTAATTTAATAGATAGCATTAATTGATTTAAAATATATATAGTTTTTATTTTACGGGTAATTTTAATGAAATATAAATCAAGAAATATTATACCAAACATATTTGTTAAGTATTACGTTCTTAGTAGAAGTATCGCATTTTGATGCGTAGTTAAAGGAATAAAAAAATAGAGCTTTTGCAACATTAAAAAAGTGTGAATAAAAAATTCTCCTCGAAAAGAAAAAAAGTTGGATAAGTCAGCGAGTTTCGAATTTCGAACTTGATTAAGAAACGGCCTCAGACTCACATTACTGCCACCACTCCGACGTAAAAGGATCTCTCAATTTTTTCCCCTGTCCTTCTGCCTCCTTTTGTTAAACTTTTTTTTCTTGAGCGTCCCTTTTTTTTTATCTTTCGATTCGTGATCAGAAAGTTCGAGACAAACAGCAGGCTCTTGTATTAGAGCAATTTAACAGAACATAACGAAGTAACTCCTTTGTTGTCTCCAAGTACAGAGTTAACAAGTTTTCTCCGCCCTTTAATTCGTTTAGGGCCTACATGTTGAGGGCAATTGGGGCTCTAAGAAAATGGGAAAAGATCAATGCAATTATCTGTTTCTTTTTGCTGTTTCTCGCTCTCGATGGATCAAAATAGAAAAGGTGACTTATTAAAGTAACTTCAAAATAGATGGAAACAATTTGTTCAAATTAGCATGTTAAGGAATTAGCTCTCTAACTAAGGACTGCAGGAAAAATGAGGCTCCACTCTGGCGTTATCATTTATAAAGTCACCCTAATCATTGAAAGTCTGCATTACTTATCTTCTAATAAACATATCTTGTAAAATAGGAAAAAATGGTACTTACGTATTATACCGTCTTCGCCAACGGTTTAGTAACTTATTGGCGACGGATTTAAATTTGGCGATAAAGATCAACGGATTACACCATTGCCGGATTGCCATAATTGGCAGTTTAGCAACTCATTGGCGGCGACTTCAAATTTGGCTTTAAAGTTGGACGGTATAATACGTAAGTATCGAAAAAATCCATAAAATTATCCTTTATTTTACAGTTTTTCACTCTTGATTGATCAAAATAGAAAAAGTGACTTATTAAAGTAACTTCAGAATAGATGGGAACATGTCACAGAATTATCTCTCCAACTAAGAATTGAGGGTAAAATGAGACTCTGCTCTAGCATTATCCTTTATAAAATCAGTTTAATTATAGAAAGCTTATAAAACTATCTTTTAATAAGAGTATCAAGCCATTGACATAAAAAAAAAGAACCAAGAGAAATGTCAGGTTCTTAATGTTCATTTAATTTATTGCATTTGAAATAAATTATTGCAATCATTTTGCTAACAGGTTCTATTTCTGCCATGATTATTTTAAAATTAAAATTAAAAATTAGTATTTTATTATATAAACCTATAAAGACAGAACAAGAATATGTAAAGTAATGGGCTTATTTTAGTCCGAATAGAAGAGAAATTAATAGTTGATTATAAAAAGTTTATCAGTCGTATTATAGATATGATAGTACTGTACAAAGGTTCAATCATATTATAGATATGATATGATAGTACCTTCAAATTAGTTTTTACCCAATTAGCATATGGAAGCATCATGTGATACAGTACCAAACCGAGTAGTTGAATGCATTCATTAATATCAATGGAATGAAAATTATTTAATGAATCTCCACTCTTTAGTTGTTGGATTTTAAATTTAACTCAGAATAGATATGTCAAATTATTAACGTATTTTAAAAATACATAAAAAATTCTTTGAAATTAATCACGAGTCGAAGCTTTTAGTCAAAGAAGAACCAATTGCTTAAAATCTTGTTCTGGACTTTAATATTAATAATTCAAGCAATAATTAAAATTTCAAGCTATTTGCACAGACATATTTCAAGATGATTGCGAGAAGTTGCATTCTCTTGCAATTTAACACAATTAACATTAATTATATTAAAGAAAAGTTTAAAATATTTTATCTAATCCCTTTAGAATTTAAAATAAATGGTATATTTTGTTAAATTAACAAAAAGTAACTTTTTAGATTTATTTATATAGTTATACTGCCCAGAAAAAAATACAATTTTAAATAAATTTGTTTTATAACTAACTATTTGATCCTTTTTTTATCTGCTCTCTTGCTGACAGTATCATATGACATGATCTCAGATCCGATTTCACCATATTAAAACTTTTAAGCTTCAAAATATAAGTAATGATGGGCAAACTGTAAAATGAATATTGTAATCTAGTAGATTGGTTTCTATAGCAAGTAACATAACTAAGTGCCCCTATGATTATTTTTATTTAAATGACCAGTTTTTATTAAATGACCAATATTCATACGTAATCAATATATGACTTACATCTAAATATTTTCTCCAAATAACATGATTTTTACAAAATATAAATTGTCTAGAGAAGCTCGGGTTTTCAGCTATTATTTTTAAGGTGTTATGACTGATAAGCTAACTAAGCGATAAGAACTGGTAGTTTTAACTTACCACTTTTGCAAAAAAAGTGTCTAGAATAAAATGAAACTCGACGTATTAATAAAAAGCTTGTTGGGTTCTTCATATTCTTGAATCCATCAATAAGTTAAATTTGTCGAAGTAAGTAAGTAATAACTCTTATATTTGGTAATGGAAATTGTATTTTATTTAGATAGATAATGAAAGAGATATGAGTTTTAACTCCATAAGCTAGGTGTTATTAGATATTTTAGACAAATATGCAAAGCAAAAATAAATTAATAAATAAAACAAATACCAATAAAAAAAAATATTTTTCTCTTCAGAGTCTCTAGACATGAGCATTGAAATTTAATCGAAATTTAAAGTCTCTGGTTCGCTACATTTTTTCATTTACCCTATTTCAATTGCTTTCTAATAAGTTCAGTATTGAATTCTTGCTACCTTTCTTATTTCATAATTAAGCACACTTTTTTTAGATATTTCCAAGATATTTCAAATGTTAAGTGTGTTATTGTTGAGAAATTAAAGGCAACCGCCAAAATAATTCACATAACTTTCATTTTACAATGTACAAAGGAATAAAAATTACAAAATGAAACTAAAGTATTAATGTAGTAAATATGCTGTACATCTAATTAAGAGAAAAAAAAAACTTAAGTTATGATAGGTATTTAGCAGATTGTAGGCATCTTAATGAAAAAAGTTTCTACGAAGTGTTAATCATAAAATAAAACGTAATATTCTTCTGTCACATTTTTTATTACTTTATTAAGCTTTCTCATCCTAAAAGAGCATTTCATTTTAGTTTTTATCTCTCATGTTAAATTTTTCTTTGTGTTTTTATTGAATTTTGTCTATTAAATAAGTTATCGAACGAAAATCAAAACGTGTGTGTAGCTTATTCCACTTGGCTGAGAGCAGCATCTAAACCAAGTCCCTTAGCCCAAAATCTCGCAAAACCCCGAATACTACATTAGGATTGTGCACAGTTGGCCCCAATCACATCCTATACTTATTAAAATATGCGATAGAGTAGCCTCGATGGTGTTGCACTTCGTTCAAATGGGATAAGTTTTCTGTCTCGCCACATGGCGTTGGGCACTCAGATGACCTGAACGCAACCTGGCAATAGCTGTCTGCTAACATCTACTTTTAGCCTCGTGCAATGCCGTGCGAAGGCGGTCACAGGCGTATCAATCAAGCAAAGGGGCACTTTTCCAGAAGGGTACAGCCATCACCAAAATAATTTTTATGGCTGCCCTCCCTAGCCAGTACATCTGCAGTCTCATTATCATATACTCCCACATATGACAGGATCCACCGAAAACAGACAGATTGATGGAATTTGTTTAGAAGCCCTACAAAATTAACAGTTGCTCTATCCCCATGCTTCCACCATTCAGCTGGATGCTGAATGGAGCTACGGCTATTGCTGAGTACCCATACGTCTGAGCAGATCCCAGCATTTAAGCTGTGGGACTAGCCTTAAAAGCCAGATAACATCTACGATACTGAAGTCTACTTTTGGTGTAGTGGTCATGTTACTCAGCTACCAGTCCTAGTTTCGTAGGTTCGTATCACGACCTTCAATCGTAACATTGGTGACCCGGACGTGATTAAGATGAAGCCACCTCAGTAGCTAAGAGCTCAGCACGAAAAACTGAACAATAGTCAGGGTACCTGAAAAAATCCAAAACTTCCTCATGTAAAGATAAATATTTTTTATATTCCTATTATATGTCATATTTCCTGATATATTATTAAAAAAACTAATTTATTCTTATTCTGAAATTATTTATTTTTTTCATTCAACATAGATAGATTTCCAACTATAAAAAAAAGAACTGATATGTTTTTAAATATAATTGTGCAATGTTTCGTTTTCAAATCGGAATGAACACATACATTCAAATACAAAAGAGTTTGATTAAGTGAAATTTAATCCTAAAACTTTAGTTCTGTGGAAATTCCGACGAATATAATCAGCCAGACAGTTGTTGCTATGGGAACCTTAAGTGTTGTTTGGAATCAAATTGACCCTGCATTTTATTAATGAATGCTGTTAAGTTAATTGAAACTAAAGCTGTAATTGTGAAGCACTGAAAGAATTGCATGCCCTAGAAGTTTAGAGAAATGCTGAAATGTTTTACTTTTTGTAGAATTTCGATAATGCTACAATAATTCTACAGTTTATTCTAGCGAAATGCTCGTAAGTGATTACTTCCGAAAGTAGCAATATAATTGTTATGTATCGTAATCTGTTCTCGAACGCATGCATGAATGATATATGCTTCATCTGAAAGAAAAATTAAGCAAATATGACTTCAAAATTAAGGTAATAAAATATTTATTTAATTTTTTTCAGACATTTTTTTCCATTACAATAATTATTTTTATGTAACCTTTTTCTATTATCAAAATTTTTATTCAATAATTATTACCTTCATTTATTATGAATTGACTTTTATGAAATTTAGAGCTTACATTTGATGTCAGTTTGTAAGCGGATATGTACACTCAGGCTGATTTATATTGAAGTGTTAAAAAATAGACCATACCTATAAACAATGTAATCAATCTATTTCGATATACAATTTACAGTAAAACGAGAGCTTATAGGTTATTCTATGTATATACATCTATTACATTGTAGATGTCAATTCAGTATTCCATTTCCTATTTATTATCGTGGTTGAATATCCTTTAATAGTGATCCAAAATCCTGTTATCCACTGCTTTAGTTGCTTAAGTTCAGTAATATTGTCTTTAAAGAAACATTGGACCAATTGATTGCTAAAAATTCAATGACAATGGAATTAGCAATCTTTCAATTTCTGACTTAGATCGTTATGTCATGAATGGACCATCGTCTACCTGCAGAATAATTGCCTCTTATTGAATTTTGTTTCTGAGTTCCTTCTTTGTTAAGCTACATTGCTTTTTATATTCCAATAGCACGCATTTTAATGCTGTTTTCTCAAATTCTGAATTTTAGTAGAACCTTCTTGCAAAAGTTGCCATAAATTTATATTTATTACATTTTTAATTTCAAATTTTATTCAATAGTTTCACAATATATTTTCTAGTTCCTGAACTACAGAATAATAAATTTTCTAATTAAAAGAATATTCTGTAGTGGTTTTACATTTCACAATGAGTAAAAATTTTAAATTACTTATTTATTTATCGGTCTAACCCAACTTTTTAAATATTGAAGAGAAAAGCATTTTTATAAATTCAGGAAGTAGATTATATATTTTTTAAAGCCATTGGCAAGATTTTTAATGCAAGCCTTTATAAACGTCAAAATTAGAAAGGGTTTACTTTATTCTTAGTTTTAAAAATATATGATTTTAAACGACATTTCTTAAAGTATTTTTGTTAAATACATGTGTGTTTTTCCCCAAAAAATTTGTTTATTTATTTTACTGAAACATTTTAAACTACTCCTGTTACTTTATTAAATTAACAGGTAAAATTTTAAAACATAATATTTATAATAAACCGGGAAAAATTAGTTATCTGCTTTAATGACTTGGTTGTATAGAAATGGCATTCTGGAAAAAATTCATAATATATCGTATTCATGAAATCTTGTAAATATTATGTAGATAAGGAAAGTGCCTGATAAATAATGTGTCTGTTTTGCAAAGATTACATATCTGTAAAATAAATTTTAATACTTTCTGTTGAGATTAATTTATTTTGTATTTTATAGTAATTATTACCTTCAATAAAAATTGTAGATTATCAAAGAGTGATGTAATCAAACTTAAGAACATTTAGACAATAAATTTATATTAAAAATAATTTTATCACTGTTGATATTCATCAATATTTAAAAAAAAATTAATGTTCTGAAATATGCAGCAAAATGTGTAGCTAGATCTGGTGTTGTGTGAACATTCATAACCTACGTAATTCTCAAAACACATGAGCATTGTTTTCCTTTCTGTATTATTTAGATTGAAGCCGAATTTCCATGCATCTAAATAGCCCAGTAAAAGGCGAAAATGAAAGGAAATGAATACTTTCAATTCCTTTCATTCAGTCATATCAGCTACAGTTGTGCTGTAATGATAAAGTGGTTATGCGTTAAACTTTATTGTGTCTAAAAGAAACTTTAATCGTTAATTTCTAGAGATAGAATAGCATTTTAAAGAAAATAGATGAATGTTCTCAAATAATAGCAATATTCAGGGATCATAGAGAATTATGTTTTCAGCATTGTATTTCACTTGAATTTTTTTATATGTATATTAGAATTATTGAGTTATATTGATATTAGAATTATTTGATTAATATTATAATTATTTTAGTCTTACCTATGTTTATTGTCCATCTACGTTAATTACCAAACTTTCTTTTCTACGAAAGGCAATGCAAAGAAATTTGATTAGTCAGTGTAGCTATAATAATAAAAAAAAGCTTTAATTCAGTTTAAAAGCGTCATAGAATTATTTTAGGGTAAGTCTCAAATTTTAAAGAGAGATCAGATGACGAGATTGACACCTGGGCTGGGGCTCCTTCAAATGTAAGCAGCATATTAGCATTGAATCAGAACTCTTTTTAGCAAGCGCAAAGAGCTTACATAAATGTTTATCGGTGCAATAAGGTGGCCTCAAATAAGAAACATTCCTGATCCGAAGCGATATCTTAATACAAATCCAGTAATAAAATTATGGAATATTATAAAATTAGAAGGAAGGCCCTTTTATACAATAGTAAAATGCATGCTTAAATGTTTAATATCAAAAAATACCTATCATTATCTTTCTAATCGGTTATTGGTATTTGAATGTATGGCATATTGTTGAGATTTCATTTTAAATTATTACTAATATTCACTTGTTTAATTTCAAATAAAAATAAATCAATTGAAAATATCGAAAAAAATGGTATTGCTTTGATTCGTAAAAGCACATTTAATGACATTAAAGTTTTCTCCAACATATATCTCATTGTCATTAGGTTGATTTATATGAGCTATCACGTAGTTCTCATAACCTTTAAATGTCATTTTACACCAAACCAAGATGCACTGAGACATTGTAAGTCTCTCAATCATCATTTATCATGCTGGACAGGTAAGGAGAAAGTAATTTGTTGGTTTTAGAATATCATTATAACACGTTTTAAGGTTAGCTTAAGATTATAGATTAGTTAATTTGTCAAAGTTTCTGAACTGACAAATTACAATAATGAAACTGCCAAAATTCTTCTGATACGAAAAATCTTGAGCCTTACTATGGCAATCATTATTTGATTGGTTGTCAATCAAATTAAGAACTAATGGATTTAATTTAAAAATCGAAAAGGCAGTTGCATTAAAATTTGAAAGACAGTATCTTATTTAGTTTCTGAATTTGAACATGTCATTTAAATTAAAAAGGTTGGATTATTAATCAGAAATGGAAATTTTGGCCACTGAGGCATAAAACTTTAAGTTCCTTTAGTTCAATAAGGTAAGAAACTTACATTTTCCAAGTTTGGAAATGTTTCAGTGAAACATAATACATTTCATTTCTGAATTCAAAGATTTGAATATTAAACATAAAGATAAATTTAAATGTCATTAAATATATAAATTATTTTCATGTCAAGCAGGGTTGAAAGAAGAATTGTTACTATTGAAATATTAGATATATTTCTAGAAATAATAATTATTCCTTACAGTATTGGAAATGAGTTTTAAGTAAGAGATGCTTCGATTAAATTTGTATTTACTCTCGTTAGCATATTAATTTATTCACTCGTTATTCAATAAATAGAAATTTAGTACATTTTGTGTTATGGATATTATACAAATAATAACAAAAGACCACCTGGTTAGACTCTTAAAAGCATTACTGATTCATATATGTAACAAAATATAAAGAGTACTTCTTCAGAACTCAAAGAAGAAGGGGGATAATGAAAATGAAATTTTAAAATAATACATAAAATTGCAATATAATACATTAGTTATAAATAAAATAGTAATATAATACATTAGTTATAAATAAAACTGTAATATAATACATTAGTTATATGATGCTTGCTATTTTGTGACTTAATATGCTTATTGTTATGAATTTTCTGTAGTTAGATGTAAATTTTGTAAATATTTATGAATAGATTTAATATATACAAATTTTTTGTAGTGGAATCGAGTGTCAGAGAGAAAAGACTGTTCTAAGGGGATTTCCAATTGGAGATAGCTATATTTAACTAACTTGGCTATATAGGTATATTGCCGACTTAATGAGGTCACTAAAGGCTTTTATTACATACTAAAATGTGCAGTGAAAGCTAAGAAATAAATATTTGTTCCTAGGGATCGTTGGAGAAATTTCCACTCTTGACTGGAGCATCCGCGCTGTTTCTGCTTTTGCCCCACCCACTTTCAGAGAAGCTATATAAGATACGACGTGGGAGGAGCTATGAGTCAAACAGAGAGAGTCAATAAGTCAGTTCAGAGAGAGGGGGAAATAGTAGGCTTGGTTTGAGAGAACGTCTTTTCTTTTTGACGTGGAATCTAATAAGTGTTTTGCTGTTACCCATAAATAACCGATTGATTAGTGTTAATTCACTGTACATTTGGTGTTATGTATCTTTAATGCATGTTTCGTAAACAACATTATGGTTACAGGAGATAGCTATTTTTACATCGTTTTATCTGCATCTTCACATCGTACTTATGTCGTAAAAATATGTTTTGAAATGAGTTATTGATAATATAAGTATTTATTATATTTGAAATGAGTTATTGATAATTTAATTATGCTATTGTTTGTGAAAAGATATCTAACTACGTTCTGAATCATGGCTCTTATTCAAATTCAAAAATTTCGAAAATGGGGCAATTATTTTTTTTCCTGTTCTGATTATTAAATGATCATATTTCTTCAAAAAGAATTAAATTTTATCTTTTTTTGTTTGCAAACGTCAAAGAAAATAGATAGTTATAAGTTGCTTCGTGACATAAAATTCAAAGCCATAACACTTATTACATTGCTGGTCATGAATATTGTCTTGGCTTTCCAAAAATGGTTTTTGTTATAAATCTTGTTAGAAAATGAATGTTTTCAAAAAAGTTTAAGAGTCAATAAATATATTTGTAATTTACTTCCAAGTTGATAAAACCATTCCATATTGATATTTTTGGGAAGTGAAATAACTATAAAAAAATTCTAAAATAACCGTTTTAAACGTTTCTCACTTATTATTTTATGTAAACAATATCCTTATATACCTAAGAAATTATAAAACTTTTGAGATTAATAACTTTTATAATTAACTTTCGTTTTGTCGGTTTTTAAAAATATATATATAAATTTTACCTAATAACTCAATAAACCTTTTATATTACACATATTCTACCTTCCACTTTCAAAACAAACAAATTCTTTGAAATATTCCTAGAAATTAACCATTTATTAGTTGCCAAAATTTTTAAGGGAAGCGTGAATTTTTAACTAGCTCTCTGTTAACTTACCGAGGAAACTTTCTATGAAAAATTGGAATGTCAATTATTAAAATTATATTTATTGGATTAGAGAATCTTCGATCTTTCGATATTTTAAGCCACTCAGAAAGAGTCAACATCCCCAGGGACCTTCGTGAGAATTTTGCGTGAAATTCACTAGCTTCAAATTCTCAAACGTCCCAATAGAGGTGTTCTCGGCACGCGAAAGAAATCACTACTCGCTATGTCCCTAGTTTAAGGACGTCTTGATTCTCTGATTCTCCAAAAGTGAGTACTTCACCATATTTGGTCACTGATTAAGATGCTGAGAATACAGCAAAATATAAAGAAATTACTATTTTCTAATATGTTGACATTTGATGAACGAAATTTACTATCCTTATTTTTATGCATTTAATTTTAATGAAACAATTTATAATAGTTAAAATATATAAAATTATATATATTTTAGAATTATTTATAGTTTTATAGTTTTTTTAAAAAATATTACGATTTATATTTTAAAGTTATTTTATAATTTTATAGGGTTTAAAAATAATTTAAATATTGATGAACAATTCATATTTAAACATTTTTTTTAAAAATCATTTAGTCATTTGAAGAAATCAGCAAATATTCAATTCAATATTTTTAATGAAAGCAACAACGAATCTAAATCATAAGATTAGTTTAACTAAATAGTATATATTCTTTCTAAAGATAATAAAAAATTAATGTAGTCATAACATTTTTAGAAAAGCTGCAGCTATTTGGCATAGCCATTTAACATACAATAATATTATTTGTAAATAATCTGTATACGTAAAAAAAAACTTTCAATAAAATATACTCTGTTTTGTGTCATAAGAAAAAAGCTAAAAGCATAAAAATTGAAATAATAATTTAAACTATGCATTTGAATGACAAGTATACCTATTTTATTAGTATATTTAAAAAATTACAACATAGCACTTCCCATTAGTTTGATTTTTTTAAACTAAAATTATACAGGACTATAGATTGATCAAGAACTAACATAATAACTGATTAAAAATATTTAAAAAGGGAATCTTGGATGATTTATCGAGCACAATTCTACAATCTACTCCTGAAGAATATTTATATCTTCTTAGGAATATATATCACAAATCTATAAGATGAATGAATGGTAAAATAATACGTATTGTTATAAAAAGAATTACCTATCGGTTCAGAATATATATATATATCATTTTTAAAATAAACAAACACATAAATATATATTCAAGTTCAAAAATATTTGGAATCCAAAATTAATATAGCTAACTGGTAAAAACTTTGTTATAATTGGACAGATTTATTTTTAAAAAAACCTTATTATGAGGTCTAAAAGACTGGTTATGCAAAGATCGTTTTTTAGATATTAGTGCCATGCTATCGACATATATTTAAAATATAACTAATCAGATTTCTGTATTTTAAATCTCTGTCTTACTAAAATGCATGCGCTATAAGGTTCACAAATATAAACATACGTATACTCGCGTGTGGGCACGCACATACACATACATACATATGCAAGCAAGTAAACGCACTAAGCATACAAAATACAAACATGTGCAATACAACAGAAGATAAATTGAAAGACCAATTCCATTTCCAAATATTGCGAAACGGCAATTCCTCTAGTCTTATGAAGCTTCTTGTTTCAATCGTAACAAAGTAATCACTGTTATCTCTTGGTATCTTTCGTTTCAAAACAATATAATGATTTTTTTAAATCAATGCTTCGCGATATATATAAGCGGAAACAAACGTGACTAAAAATGGCGGATCCATTTGAAGATCGGTTTTCGAAATCTTGTAGTTGGTATGATTCGGAAAAGTTCGTGTGGACCGCCGAATCATGTCTCTGAGGAAATCAATATGCGCATACATTACCTTGGGACGTTTTAACTAAGTGCTTTCGCCTGCATTACTCCAAGAAATTCACGTTGAAGAAAAAGAAAGTAAAAAAAAAATCTAAATGTTTTGAATGACGGCGTGCCATAAGCACCATTTTTAATCGTATACCGATGCACTAGTAAAATTTTATCATTTTTGCGGTAATGGAAAATGATAGTATTGGATAACGATTAGAGATAAGAGCGTGATTTTAGCGTAATGCATTTTTTAAGATGCAAGTGACTCCGCTAAGATTGAGATGCACCTCATTTTCGTTTTACTATTTTTGAATTCAAAAGGCATTAGGGCGATACTGTTTCATACCGGTGCTAACTGGAATCGATCGTTTTAAATTATTTCTTAAATGTACTTAAAAGCATATTACTCCGGATTAGATTTGCTTGCACCTGGATAGATCCTATACTATTTTTTTAAAAATTTTTTAAATGAATTAGTTTTTATTCGTTTATTGATCATAGAGTTAGGCTTAGAAACTGCGGTTATCTTTATGTTATTGAATGTTTGGGTTTATTTTTACAGAATTTCTATAAAACTGTTGAATCGATATTATTAAAAACGCATTTTTAAGAGATTTATCTTTTTGAAATTTAACTTCATAATTGGATTCGATGCTTTTAGAACAAAAAAAAAACAGTTATATTGCAGTTGTTTTGTGTCTTAAATTTAAAATATTTGAGAAAGAAACTATCCAACATACCTAAATAAATTCCTTCAAAGCAGTATTTATTTCTATTTTAGTTTGATTATTATTAAAAACTTTGTGAACTATTTTTTTCTCGTTAAAGTATAACTAAATTCTAAAAATTAGTGTATTTTTTATACATTGAAGAGACTTCAGTAATAATTTAATGATTATGCTGAAACATTTCAAGTGAAAAAAATATTTTATAGGTATTATAAAAGTAAAGAGGTGTTTTTAAGAATAATAAAAAGTACTATCAAATCTACAGAAGCAAACAAAAAAAATCAGCAAACCTTCTGAATCTACAAAAGTTAAAAAAAGTCAAGAAGTGTCATATTTTCATAATTAATTAATTAAAATTTAAAATTTTTTGTTCCAAAAATTTTTAAGGAGACTTTTTTTATTTCCAAGTTTACAAAAATAATATACATTCATACACAGACAAATAATTTTATAAAAATAAAAATCAATGCTTTTAATTTTATTATTAATTATTTTTAATTAAAAATATTAACATCACTAAAAAGGCCTATTAAATATAAAAGATTTTTCATTCGTATATATATATTAAAAAATTCATCCTTTTGTACAAAATTTAAATTTTGAAATTGTTTTTTCTCTTGATTTACTTTAAATACCTACACAAAATCAGGTTTTCCTTATTCTAACTTATCAATGTGTCATTCTGTAAAATTAAAATAAAGATCAAGGTATTAGGCAAACTAAATTTATAGATATCCATAATTTAACAATTAAGGCTCTATGCCTTCAAGTAATTTATCTCTTACTAAAGCCTGAAGTTGATAAACCTGCTGTGGTTTAAATGATTTAGTTACATAAATTTACAACCATGTAATTGGTTTGCGTCAGACAATAACCAGTTATATGAGATATAGTCTGCTTATGCGGCTTTATTCGGATGGAATTTATTAGCAAGTTACCCACGAAACCCGCTTGTAGCAAAATCAATTATCCTTGCCAATAATTCTTTGGGAAAAAGGAAGGCCTCACTTTTTTTTATTTTCCCCAACACCGAATGAGAAACTGGGAAAATTAACGTCCAGAAATAGTGGAAAATAATAACACCTGGACCTTCCTCCTTCGAAAAAGAAAGATGAACATAATTCTCTTGCCATGTTTAATCATCACCCGGCAACAATCCTTTCCTCTAATCCAAGTTATTTATATTGAAATTTGCCCAAACATTGGTCCTAGGGGAAATATAAAGAGCCTAAGTTCCTCTGGAGATTGAAAAACAAAAGAGCAAGCCGGCGCAAAAATTAAATTTGGGGGAATTGTTGTCTGAAACAATGTAAGAAAAGCACACGACAAGCAGGGGAGGGAGGAATTAATGGTACAAACTCCGTCAAAAGTCCATTAGTTGAGGGGCCATTAAGGAGGAATGGGCAAGTCTACTGCTGTACAGTCGCATTAGACATAACTGAACAAAACGGGAGAAAAAGAGAAGATACAGAAAAAGTTTCCATTAGGTCTTCGCCAAACTTTTTCTCAGGTACGGGCTGACTCACAAAGGGCTGCATTATTCATTATCGAATACGTCCAAATTCAAATCATAATGATGCTCTCTTTGACTTTTCTTCTCGTATTCTTTTCAAACCTTTATTTCCTTTCGAAAAATCTTGAAAGCATTTGTTGACTTTATAAAAGGATGAGGTATGATGGCAACTTTCGGTTTCTGTCGGATATTGTGTTTCAAAAATTTTAATGAAGTTGAGCCTTCTTGTCAATATTGATCAAATTAGCATCTTTTTGGATGGAGAATTTTTATTTTAATTCTAATGAGAATTAAAATATTTATGTGGGTTTTAAATTAAGAGAGAACGACAAATGTAAAAATGCATTCAAGAACTAGTGGATTGAATCTGCCAATAAATATAACCCTCAGCAATTTATGATTCTTTTTTTTGCAAAAACATTGATTCTATTGCTTTTTAATTTATTTCAAATACTCTTTCCTTTAATCATTTTTGAAAGCATTTATGAAAGGTGTTTTACCTACTTCCATATTGGAAATACGTTTCCTAAATTTTATGTTAAATCCTTTATACTATATTTATAACAAATATAATGATATTTTAAGCAACTTTATTATGGATTCTGATGATTATAGTTAAACATGAAATTCTAAAAGCTGTAAATATGATAGTTTGTTTCCGTTTAAGAGGACTTTTAGTCAAATGTGAAATAAATGTAAATAAATTTGTTTATTCAAATTAGACTGCAATACTACATTTCTGAAACCATCTTATTTTGAAATGCTTTAAATTATTTCAGTTTTATATTAGTACAATATACTAATTGGATGCAAACATTTTAGCAACCAGACTATTAAATTACAGTCGTTAAAATTTTTTCAATGGCTTAGTACCAAGAAATTGTGTTCCTTTCTAAAGAGTTTATTTCATAGTGTTCCAAACATATTAAAGCGTTTAATTTATGTGATAATTAATCTTTAATGGCAATTAGATAAAATTAATATCTAAAGTTATTAATATAAATATGCATGTTTATCTCTTTCCCAATTTACACAACATACATTTAATTTATATTAATTCCATATAGTATCTTGTTTTCAGATTTCTTTTATTCATTTATAGAATAGAAAGTTTTTAACTAAGCAAACTGAGATAAAATTGATTTCCAAAATAAAAATTTAAAATAATAAACCCTTTTAAAATATTAATCACATTCCACTGAATAGAATTTCATAAAATGCTTTTAAAAATATTTTTATAGTATTCTTGTTGCATATTATATGAACCGACAATCTCAAATATTACTTACAATAGATCATTTCACGTCTTTTAAATTCAACTATTATAAATGCTTTAAAAGTTTTTTCGAAAAAAAGTACTTGATGACATAATTGCACTTCCTTTTTACTCGTTTATTGTTGAAAAAATATTTTGCTACGTCTTACAATTGTGAAGATTAAATAATTATAATTTATGGAGGGATAACTGAGAAGGAAATTCACTCAAAAATCACATTTTGTTATATAATTGTTTTGTTAAAACTGTAAAAAGTAAAATGCTGTGCAATTTCCCTATTAATTACTGCATTCTGTATAATCTATTGTACCCTAAAAACAGTGGTTCCTATTTTTAGAGTCAAACAGTTGAAAATCAGTTTCGAATACTGATTGGGAAATTTAAAGAATAATAATTGGTTCATGATTGAATAACTATTTTCATTTTGCTTTAAATCATTGTATTGTTACTAAAACTTGTTTCATTATTCCAAAACTAGCATGTAATTAAGAGTTCTCAAATCTTGAATAAATAAATTGTCTCTGCAATAATAATTTGATTGTCTGCTTATTAGCGTTTAAATTCAGCTATCTCATACTTAATTCCTAAAAAGAAGAAACAGGAAAACTTTTCTTCGGATACTTGATCTTTTCTTCTAAGTACTAACAAAAAAAGTATTTTTTTCATTATTTATTTCCTGCTGTTTTTGTTCTACTACAAAATGATTTTTATGTATTACAAATTCACAAGAAAAAAAATCGTTCAAAGCCAATGAGTTAAACTATTAGATAATTAATCAATAGTTCACCTATTTTAATTAATTTTGAATTAATCAAAATTTTATACAAAATGATTAACATGTATTTCAAGTTCACCTGAAAGAATCATTCAGATCCAATAATTTAAACTATTAGATAGTTAATTAATAGTTCCCCAATTTTTGATTAATTTGAACAAATCAAAATTATGTAAATGTTAATAAATAAGATTGGGTAATGTCAATATTTATTTAACTCAATAATTTATTTAACTCAAGGTCCATTATGGTGACTGTCATGTGCTAGAATAATTTTAAAAATATTGTGAAAACAAATAAATATCATGGCGATACTTTAAAAAAATTCATCTTATGAAAATTGTGAATTTCCTACTGAATAATTCGATTCATGTTATTTGCTTTCATCGTAATTTCCTTTTCCTGGAAACGCTAGATATAACAAAACAAAACTGCCGAAGGAAATCCATTCCTTTGTATACCTAAACCAAAGATACAACAGACCACTCAGGAAGACCAAATAAGGACTCGAGTTAGCTTTCGTTTATAAAGACGACATCCAGGAAGCCATTTCGGGCATCAACTCCCAAATCCCATACTGACCAGTCGCGTCTTTATTCCCTCTCACGTCCTTTGCAATTCTAAAGGAGAAAGATTCTTTCCTTTAGAAAACGGCGGAGAAGAGAAAGAGCCATCGCGAATAATCCTGGAAAAGGGAAAGCGACAGTGATTGCTTTCAAATAGCCCTTTTTTTTTTGCTAAAAGAAGTCCATCAAGGAAAAGGTTTTCTCTTTTTTTTTGTCCTTCTAACGTGAAGCCGCAGTTTTTCCTTTTCTCTTCTCCTCGACTTGGCGCGTGTGCGCTGTGGAATGAGCAATTATTCTTATCACTATGCCTCTTCTTCACGGATCATGCACATGTAGAATGTCTGGGAGATACCCGCATGGGCAAGCTTTTCGTAAAGTAAAAGCGGTGATACTTTTTTTTTAAGTTGAGGGGGAGAGTACCGCTAAGTGATTACGGTACATTGCTTAGCAAGAGGCGGGAAATGGGATGCGTTGTTTCAATAGTTATGATACTTGCTTCTTTTTTTGCTATGGGACAATACCATATATTCTGAGTTATTGGAGTTAGAAGAGACAAAAGAAATAAAAGAGAATTCATCATAACCATCAGTATCGTTACAAATATATACATATGTGTTACAATATTATATTATATCCAGTAGTGTTATAAATCGGTCAACAGATTTTTTCTTATGTTATTATCCAAGCGTCGAAAAAAATACATTTTTTAAAAATAGCATGTCATTTATTTATGAAATATGAATCAGTAAATATATTTTAAAGTACGTAAATGTGTTTAATAAAAATTATGTAGGCTGAAATAGAATTATATAAAAAGGTTACAGAAATTCATTAATCAGATTATATTTTCAGCATGTTATGCATAGCAAAGATTGTAAATTTTTATCGGCTGTTTGGTAATTTCTTTCTTTCTATATTTAAAAGGATATGCAAAAACAATCACTGTTCTTTAAGATATATTCATTGTTAGTATTTTAATTCTTAGAGGCACATATTTATATGATTCTCACATACTATACTGAGTGTTTAAAAATAATTGGAATGCCAATTAACCTTTTTGTTTTCTCTTATACGAAAGATGGACAAACATTTCAACCATTAAAATTAGAACGAATATTTCGCGAATCTGTATCTTTCATTGTTATAATTATGTCTACCTGTGAACACAATGACTTAAAAATCTCTGCACTAATTGAGTAAAATTTCGTATATAGAACCACATCGTAATAGAAAAAAATAAGGGGATATCTATTAAAATTCGAAAGAATTCCTTTACAGAAAATCTATCCGTCTGGATGTTCAATGTATAAATGTATTTGACAGTTGCTGAATTCAAAAAGCTAGATATATGTAATTTCTTTAACACACACACACACATATATATATTACTTTTTAAACTTTGAACAAAATGCATTGGCCTGTCGGTCGGTATGTACATCATGCAAATGCAATAACTCATAAACTCAAATTATTGCACACAAAATTCGGTATATTATCTCTTGACTATAACTGTAAATTTGTTTCGATTTTTATCGACAACTGGTGGGTAACAATGATGCCCAAAGTTCCTATTTTCGAGATAGATTCTGTAGAAAGACTCCCGCGAAAGATCTGTAACTGAAAAAGTTTTGAGGAGACCATTTAAACTTACAATATATTAAAATTAAGTAGACACACCAGCAGATAAGTCAAATTTGTGTTTTAAAGTAATACAAGAAAATAGCTTTAAACATCTTTAAAACTTCATATAATCTTTCCCAAATGAAACTAAAATTATAGTTAATTTCGGCCACTACAACATTAAAATCTTAAAGATGAGGTTTCAGTATTCAATATATAAATTTTTCAGACCTGTTGAATTATGATTAATTAATATGAAAATATAAAAGAAAAAAATATCTAAAGCATTGGAACCAAGGGCATTAAGATATAAGGCAATTCTTTCAAATTCTGTCGAAATTCAAAATTTATTTCCAAATTTATCAGAATTTTGCACTGAAACATGTAATTTTTTAAAATTAAAGGATATTTATTTTTTGAAGAATAAAGGCTTTTTCTAAGAACAGAGCCCAACTGTTGGTAAATAATTAGAAGATAGATTACTTGTTTTTAATAAATAAATCTGTAGTTTTAAAGTAGCTTTAAGCATAATAAAAAATATTCAGGTATTCAGGTCAAAAGTATTCTTGATAAAACTGTTCCATAGAATATGAATGATAGACATCCATTTATTTTTTATTTGTTACTATTAATGGTTTTTTTAATCCATTTTTAAAATTTTTTTAGGAAAGAAATTATATTAATTATTTTTGGTGCATTATAAAAATAAAACGTCGCAAATCTAAAAATATGCTTCGAATCCACACATCAAAGCAACCGCAATCAAAACAATCTGATTCTTAAAACTCTGAAGCATATGGTAAAAAATATTTTTAATTCGGGCTGATCAAAAATGCTTTTGAAAACAAAAACTTTCACGTATTTGAATAATGCAGAAAAATTCTTTGTTGCGCATATTTGTCAAATGTCTTTTATAATACAATATTAGTTATATGCGTTTTAATGCGACTGAAAATAAATATAATATGAATAATGTATGAACATTATTTATCAATGTGTGTTTAAAAATATATATTTATGTAGTTTGTTATAAGTCGATTTTGCCGCATTCAATAGCATAATAAAAAAAGCTCTTTTTTTACATTGTTCTTCAAAATTTCATTTTGAAAATTTTATATTAGTAATCAAATATATGCATTAACAGAGTAAAAAGTTATATATATATATATAATAGTAAACATTTTTTTATTATTTTAAATTCTTCAGGGGAAAAGAAAAATTTTGCAAATATCACATAGATGTATGCTTCATATTTACTTAAAATTTCAGGCTGAATAAATTCAGATTATATTTCTATATAATAAAGATTTCATGAAAATAAAGATAAATTTAAACTGATTGCATTGTTCGAATTTTATTTAAAATAAATCTCGAAAGAATTATCCTTAAAAACTAGTTTTATATATTATATTAAATAAAATTACAATTTTTTTCTTCTTGGAGTATAAAAATAGTGGTTTAGAATTTCGATGAAGTAAAAATCACTTAACTTTAAAAAAAATTGAAACTCGAAGCTAATATTATTTGAAATTCAGGAATATATTTTAGACAATGGATTGTTCCAAAAGATTAATTCGAATCTCTCCAGCAATATATAATCATATTTTTTTTTAACACTTTTCAAATATTACAAAATAATCCTTCGTGAGAAACAAAGACTCACGAATGTAAGAGATTTCAAACAAAATCTATGATCTGTCAAATAGGTTTTATATTAGTAATCTTTAAAATTAGAATATAAAACCGTAAAAATTTAAATGTTTTACAACGAACTAAATCAACGTTCTTGAACAGAGGTAGAGCGAACTTCCCCATGATCTTACTTCAATCCGAGTTCGGGAATGATTCTTCATCATCTATTCTATTTGTGAGATGTGTGAATGTGCTCTCCTGTAAAACGAGGATATTCAAGCAAATGTAATGCGTGAAGCATTATTTTCCCTAGTTGGTGCTTATTAAAAATAAGCAATGTACCCACGACTTAAAATCGCTGATAGCATTTGCAAGTTTGTCCAATACCATGATAGAACCAACAATAATAGAACCAACAATAATTGATTTTATGTTATAAGTTCAAGTTATTGTTCATTCTTAAAACTTAAATTTTACAGCAATGTCTGTGGACTCAAACATTTACACACAATTCTGATTTCGGATAAATTTCTTAGTTCTTAATATCCGTTATTTTTTAGAATAACTGGCTGAAAAAAATTACGAAAAAATGATATATAAATTATATACTATAAATGAACTAACAGAAATAAAAAGGAGCAATGTTTATTTGAAATAATATATTTCTAAACATGCATATAGTTTTAAACATCGTAACACTTCTTTCGGGTATTCAACGAATTAATGCGATTAAATACTGCGAAATAAAATTTTCACTTCTAGGAATGAGTAAAAGCAAACAAAAGATCAATATTTTTTTTAGTTCTTTTTACAAAATTTTTCATCTTAGGGTTTTTTTAAAAAAATAATTTAATTAAATTTTATTTATTTTATTTTAACTTTTATTTTGGGGTGGGTGGGGTGGATAGTGGGCTCAGTACGCAAAAAAGTTCTTTCCCTTCTGAATTTGGGATGATCTTTTACTAGAAAGTTCAACTACATTCATTTTTAAAAAGCATATTCTGAAATGTATTTAAATTTACATGAAAATAAACACTTGAAAAAATTAGTGCACGTTTTCAAAACTGTACTGCAATAAAACATTTCAAAAAGGTAAAAGTTTCAAAATATTTTCAATTTCTGTACTTATCATATTCACGAGTTAAATCGTGTTTCTTTTCACTAAGATTTGTCAGATGTAAATTCTAAATGGTTTGCTCCATTTTTTAGCTAAAAAAATCGTAACTCTGCAGTTATGTAAATTTCGTTTTTGGAAATAACTTTAAATATATTTTTCTTTTTCAGTTTTTAATTTGCTGTCTTTCTGAAATTCTTACTAGAAGAAATTTCGATCAAATTAACGTCGAAAATAAGGGGAAATTGGGGGAAATTTCAAGTATAGAATGAAAAAATGAACTAACTTTATTCATCGACTTCCATATACCAGATCAACCGATAAAAGTTAAAGATATTAAAATGGTTTTACTGAAAAAAATGTATAATTATTACAGAAGACGAATCCCCCAAAAAGTTTAAAAAATAAAAAAATTCAAAATTCTTTGAATTTTTGAAATGTTATTTGATGAGGATTAAGCTGAGATATTGATACAAAAAAGCAGAAATGTTTAGGAAATTTTAAAATTTTAATTAATGAATTTGATTTAATGTCCTTTATTTCTCTAAGAAGCGCAGTGTACCCTAGTGTTAAATTGAATACTGCTTTTCTCTTTACATCAAGGTAGTTTCAATTGATTAGCTTTATATTAACAAATGAATAAAAATGTAGTGTTCTAGAAAGCATAGCATCATTAAAGAAGTCTTAGTCCATTGAGTCTCACACAACTGAATCTTGGAAAATGATCTTTAACTGAAATGATCTATGGTGAAAATGCTCTATAATGAACTATAAGATCACTGCATTAACGATGGTTTCTCTGATAATTAAAGACATTAAGATGCTATTCAGAAAACTGTTTTACTAGATCTAGATTTAAATGCCGATCTGTCTTATGTTTTATTCTTTTTTCAAAGAAATTATCAACATTTATTTGTAAAATGAAAAATCTAATGTGATAAAGATTAATTACTCGCATTCAGTACAAGTGGTAAAGAATTCGGTAAGTCTTAGAGTATCGTGAAGGGGCTGTAAATTGGAAATTTACGATATCAGGAGCAGAGTTTCACAATTTCTTTCTTGGTGGACCATGAATCTTGGAACTTGTGCCATTTTCCTTCAGTTTGGGGGGCGTAGCAATGCAGGGCACGTATGTTGCTGAGATGAAAGCACTTCAAAGGGGCCGCTTTCCTTTGCCGTTCGAAAGTGTGAATCACCTTCAGTCGGTCCATTAGCTTGAGTTCTCAATTTTCAGAAAGCAAATAAAATTAAGTTGCTTCTGAGACGAGCGGCGCAATTCCGCGTTTGAGCTTAAAGTGTGTTTACTTGACTATAATGAGACTTGGGGACTGCAGCGTGATTGCGAATGACATAGCTAGGCGCTTATTTATCACTTCGAGCTATTGGTTTTGAAAGCACTTTAATGAAGGCATTGGAATGGGCAGAGACACTTAGGATTCACTTTTTAGGAAGCCATTACGCACCTGAAAAAGCTTCAAGGTTGAGTGAATAATGCAAGTTTTATAAAGAAGTGCTTATATAACTTTTAATATATGTCACTTAACAGAACTAATTAGGTCGAAAAAATATGTATTTAAAGTTAACAATAAAACATGTTGTGCCGAAAACGAAAGTGAAATAAAATGTCGATTTGGAAAGTGATTACATTTTCTATTTCATATTAACCCTATATGGGCCGAATTTTTGTTTTATCTCCGAAAAAAATTGTGGGAACGAAAATTCAGAAATTATAAACCTTGCGTTATAATCATTTTGTGACTTTCAAGTCACATCGGCCTATAAAATTTGCACTTCTGTGTATAATAGCTCATATGTGAAAGTCCATAAACAATTTGCATTTGATGTAAGGCATTAATGTACATGCATCCATAAACATAGTTTAGAAATCACTGACAAAAGCACAAATAATTTCATTTGCATCAAATGGTTTCAAGTAGTTTTACTGCCCACAATTTGCACAGCAATTATTTTGCTATTTCGGGATGATGAGTTTAGCAATGGTCATGGAATCAGCAACGGTCATGAGTATTGGTTGTGTTTGTAACGTCATAGAGTTAAGATTTATGAGTCGTCTCATGAAAAAAGCTATAACTATTTTGTAAAATGTTGATCAATTAAAATGTAACCTGAAAGTTACCATAGAGGGTTAAGTAAATGATTGTGAAGCCCGTGATAACTTTTTTCTATACAATTTACAAGATTGATATTTTAATTTTTTTTTTAAGTTTATTTATACCGGAGTCTCAAATTACCCTCCATTTCGGTACAATTTTCCATGAATTACTTCAATAGTCATTTTAGTTAAACTGGTCTTGCTTGCAAGAAAATTAGAATATTTAAGATTCAGTAATATTTTTTACCCAATTAAATGTAGTTAATGAGTAATTCTTTAAAGATTTTTTCCCAGATTAATTTTTTAAAACTTTCTTCATATTTTACATACATTTACATTTGAATAAAATGTATTTGCATTCTTTCAGGAAGTATGCATTTGAATTTTGTAAGTTTTAATAAGATCTTTATCATGTTAAGAAATAATCAGGATATATCATCCAGCTAATGACTTATAATGTTTATAACATCGTGGCCGAACTTTTTATATGCATTAGATCTTAATATGGCACTTACGTATTAGACCGTCTTCGCCAAAGATCGCCAACGGTTTAGTAACTCATTGTCGACGAATTTAAATTTGGCGATAAAGATCAACGGTTTACACCATGCCGGATTGCCATAATAAACAGTTTAGCAACTCATTGTCGGCGGCTTCAAAATTGGCGATAAAATTTGGAAGGCCTAATACGGATGTATCCTTAATATATACCAAATTTTAAATTTTAATAATAGTGCTTGTATTATATACGTTATGTTAGCATACATTTACCATTGTATTTGAAAAAAATATAACATAATTATCATTTCTTCAGTAAATAATGTCACAAAAACCGCATTAAAAATTTGGAGTTGTGGAAGAAAAAACACATTTTTGGTTATTTCTGAACTAAAAACACAATTGACTCGATAAAAGATCTTATAAAAGCATCTTTAAAGCTGAAATTTCCTCAATAAAATTTAAATGAGAAATCCAGATATTTTTTTATAAATTGAATTTGTCTTTTTTACTATTTTATGATACCATTCTTTTTAAATCTTTTCCCCAAAATATTGCTTTGTAATATTTTAAATGAAATTATTGTGTAATTAACTCATAAAATGATGCTTTAGTCAAATCTTTTCCATGAGTTGTTACGTCTTAAGACACGCTGATGATCGAAGTACCAATAATTTTCATTTATAGAGCATTTTGTGATTAATCAAATCTTTTACAAAACTCGTTTCTATAATTGTTTTTATATATACTAGAATGTTTTATATATATCATTTTAGAAACACCTCATTGTATGACAAACATTAAAATTTCGATCAAAAATCTCATCTCTGTATGAAAGTTATTTTTACCTTTAATTCTTTTAATTTAATTTGAAAAAATATTGTTCTTTACTTAGGATATGAAATAATCATGATTTTTTTTATTTTATATAAATTTAAAAGGAAATATAAATTTGATCATTTATTCCAAAAATTAAATTAAAATGAAACAAAAATATTTGCTGAATACATTAATCTTCACTAAATACACATAATAAATAAATATTTATATTACCGTACGTAAAAATCTATTAGCTTATAATTCATATCGTTTTTGAGTGAACATTTTAATATTAAGTATGTATTAAGTATGCTAAAAGACTGATTTCGTATTTCTAACAATTCTAACAATAAAATAATCTGAATAATATTTCTAATCAACAATTGTGCAAAGTTACACCAATTCATTTAAGAACCATCATTATTTTTTACAAAAAGCTAAGAAGAAGAAAAGTCATTACATTAATACATTATTTCAAACTATCAGAGAATAATCAATAAACTTTTATGCTTCCGAATAAACGCTTCCTTAAATCCAATATAGAAATTATTAACTTAAAGAGATAATAGATAAATAGAAAGCATTATCTTCTTGACAAAATTCCTATAAACTTGTTTCCTTTCTACAATTAATTTAAATCGATTGGTATCCTTTTCAAAGGAACTTATCACTATATATCCAAATCTAATATGACCTTAACCATTTATAATTAATTTCAGATTTAATGAAAACTTGAATATGAATCTGTAGGCAGCTTATTAAATCCTAAGCAACTGGCCAAAATGATGCATGTCAACCGAGTACATGGACTAACCATTTCAAGTTGAACTGAATTCGTTATTTACAAGAACCTTCATCGGGGCCACTCCATTTCTGTGAATGTTCGATAACAAAGGGTCTACAACAATCGTAAATATTCCAGATCGATCGTAAGGAAAATTGTTATCGTTATGGGACACTGAATGCCGTTTGGGAGAGTTGCCGTCGATAACAATTAATTAAAGTACGCCATCTTGCAATATATAGAGTCCCGTCTCTAGCTCATATGACATAAGTAATCCTCGAATCTAATAATTGGATACAAGGGTTAATTCTTGTATCCATCTTCTGAATATTCTGAAACAGGACTTGAAATTTATAGGGATCAGAGAAAGGTAAAGCAACAATTTGGTAATTATTTCATTCAACAATTTTATTGACGCAGGTGAAATATACGTCGATAACAATTAATTAAATCACACCATCTTACAATGCATGTAAAGACTATTCTCTGACTTGCCTTAAATAAGTAATACTTGAGCCTGATAAGTGGGTACAAGGTAATTCATGTATCCATTTTTTGAATAATATGGGGCATGATTTGAAACATATAGAGAGTTATCAGAGGTATGTAAAACCGCAATGTGGAACGTTTATTGATGAAGACAGTGGATAAAAGCAATAAATCATATAATTAAAAGTTATATATATATATAACCACCACTTACATAAAATCTATTATCTTTAAATTAAGCAGTTTCTTCTGCATAAAAATATTGAAAGTATAAAAAAAGAACAATATTTTCTATATAATTTCCATTTTTTTAAAAAAAGAAGCATATACATTCGATAAAATTTTTTTTATCCTTTTTGTTTTTAAATACTATACATGTATTCAAAAAGCACTTTAGGAATTCCCTATGCAGAATAAAATAAATTTTTATCATTAATATCAAGTTGGATTCTTCATAATATAAATGAATACATTTTAGATAAGAATTCGTGTCATTTTTCATAAGGTGAAAATGGCATTGGAATATTATTAACTAGGGCATTCAAAATCTATGTCTTTTTCTTATTCTCTATCATGATCACGTTCTAGAGTTTCATCAGCATTAGATGAATCTGATCTATCATCATTTTCTCTATGGGTAGAACACTCACGAGTAGGGCTTTTAATCTCTTATGCTCACGTTCGCACATTACCATTGTTATAACGTTTTATGAATCTGAAACACTAGCATACACTCAGATAAATTTAATCACAACCTTGCAATAAAAAAATAAGAAATATTTTCTGCTGCTCTTATCTGGTTTCACCAGTACCTCCACAAATTTATGGGAAGTAACAGATGGAACTTTTTGTAAATTTCTTGAATTTCTGAACGAAAAGGAAAATATGAGGGTCAATCAGATCCTCTGTGTTTGTTACCATTGTTATAACGTTTTATGAATCTGAAACACTAGCATACACTCAGATAAATTTAATCACAACCTTGCAATAAAAAAAATAAAAAAAATATTTTCTGCTGATCTTATCTGGTTTTACCAGTACCTCCGCAAAATTATGGGAAGTAACAGATGGAAGTTTTTGTAAATTTCTAGAATTTCTGAACGAAAAGGAAAATATGAGGGTCAATCAGATCCTCTGTGTTTAACTACGATTAATGAAATCGATTGAATCAAATACCACTAAACGGGGCTTGCACAATGTTAAAGTCAACTCTTGAATATATTTTGAGGCTTAAATAGCTGTGATCGTGCAGGACAGTAGAGTGGGCACCATTATAACAATCACAAATATGTTAACACTTATGACTGTTTCCCTTTTTTTCCCCTTATTTCAAGATCTTTAAAATCTTGATTTTGGGGTGTGTAGACACCCCGTGCGCGCGCTCGTGTTAGTATTTTTCTGTGCGAAATCATGGCTTGTTCCAGTCGTTCTGTTCAGTCTTTTCTTTGTTTGACGTATAGGCAAGAAATAAACAGACTTTAGGGGGTGTCAAAGGAGATTTCGTCAGATGAAAAGAATATCGAAAAAGAATTAAACGATTCAGATAATGATGACATATTCAGTGATCAACAGTCTGAATTAGAAGAAGAATGAAATTCTTCAGAGGAAGTTAGCGACAACACTAGCTTTCTTATCGGAAAAGGTATAAAGAAAACTGAGTCACGGAAGATGCTATTTGTGTCTAAGAAACACGGATATTAAATCGAAAACCATGTGTATCAGGTGCGGCAAAAATATATGTCGAGGACACTCAGAAATTGAAGATGTATGTAATAACTACAAAAATCTAAAGTTTCAGATCCATGTACACCTCAATTATTAAGAAAATTGATTATCATCAGTATTTAAATTTACAATAATGTATAATTGTTATTATAATAAAAATTGTTAAAAAATCAGTAAGTGTTAAAGAGGAAAATTTCCGTTTTTCGAACTGAGACAAAAACGGTAAGCGATTTTAATTCATTCATTAATAATTTTGAAAATTACGATAATTTAACATATTAGTTATCATTTTTCTCGCAAAAAAGTGTAATTATCATAAATTTTCTTAGGAATTCAAATCTTTAAAAAAATTTCGCATTTATGCCATTTAATATGTTTGGGGTGTGCTGACACCCCATTCCCGTTCTCGTGTTACTTTCACCGCGCCCGTCCTGCCGGGTTCAGTTCCATGCTGCAATTTTACAAGAACCATAGTGAGATATTAAAAACTTTCCCAAATATACTTCATTCCGGCCTTCTAAGGTCAGCTATGAAGGGAGATTATAACTTTAGAATTAGCACTTTTTGTGAAAAAGCGAACAATTATACAATACCGGCATGTGGTAACAATACTTATTCTTTTGACTTTCAGAGATTTTGAATTTTATCTCATAATTACCAAGTTATATGCAAGAACGATTGCTAGTAGCTTGATTTACCTGGAATTATTTTAAGAAATAATTCCAGGAATGTTTTCTGGAATGTTTTTTTTCTGGAATTATTTTAAGAAATATACCGTTTATGCACTTCATTGAATATCCAAAAGCATAAGTCATATCACTGACTCTCCTATTCTCCTTAACACATACGGATAAAATAGCTGAATGATTGGGTCATAGCAACAATATAGGGAACTCGGGTTTAATACTAAGGGCCCTCCCCATCTGATGTACAACATCCCGTCATCAACAGACAAAGACCCCCTTCCTCTTTTGTGAAACCCTATGGTGGTGAGAACCAACCACTAAGCCGGGAACTTCTCATCCTTGTTTTAAAGTGCCCCCGTTAGGATATTCAAAAACATTAAAATTTTAAAAAAATTAAACAATAAAAACTAAGAAGGTTTGAAGGAAACTGAAAGTTCAATTGCCATGCCGCAATTAATAATTTTAGAAATTATCCTCTTCAAAATAAATCCTGAGCAAACTAATATTATTGTACTCCTCAAATAAATTTAGAACTAAAAATAATTTCATATATAAATCTAAAATTGTCTTAAAAAATGAAAAGTATAAATAAATCAAACCATTCTTCTATTTTCACGATATCAACGTGGAAAGTTTTTTTTTCCTCGCTCGAGATGCGTATTTTCATTCTAGAGTTTTCTATTCATATTTCGATTTCTGAGTTGTCTACAAGTTTCAACTATTCTAATATCAACACATAGATGATTCTTTGGAAATTTATTTTGCATAGTAATCTATAACAACAAAGCATTTTCTTTTACTTATATATCAAGGAATTGGATTCTGCTAGTGCCAATGGAAAAATTTCAAAAAACCAGTTTCGGGGATGTTTCTAAAGATTTATGAGATGTTTTTTTGAATATTATTTAATCACCGATAGGGTGGGTTTAGAGAGAATTTCGATTTTGTCTAACTCACCATAATAAAATCAAAAGAAGATGTATCCCTAAAATATTCTCTTATATTGCAATTAAAATCTTATCCGACTTTCTGCGTATATAATTGAGACTTTAGATAAGACTGCTAACTCTCTTCATGACACTGGTAAACGGTAATTAAAAATTATAGACCTTTAGCAGGGGTTATTTTTTGACATTTTTTATAAAATTAATCCCCTTAATATATATTTTAGAAGCCTTTTTGTCGACTGATTGACACTAAAATTTGACATGAAACTACAGTTTAACCCAGCACACCAGATTTCATTGATGTAGTCATCGCGTTTAAATTCATGTAAATACATAGAATAATCAGACAGTCAACGTTTGGCTTTTTTTTTTCAAAATGGGATAAAAATCTAATAGATACCGAAATATGTGTACCAAATTTTATTTAATTACCTCTTTGTGTTTTATATATACCAAGTTCACTTGTAGTTGAATACAGCCAATTAATCAATTTCGTCCAAAATTTGCTAAAAGTCTTCAATTTCGGTCATAATTACCATATACCCAATTTCAGCCATTTTAGCCTTACTTAGCGAAAAAAACAAATTTTTGGCATTATGGCTGGCTGTCTGTGACAGAGCTCGAATTTTTTCATGATTATAATACTGTTTGTAGTTTCTCTGTTCATACACAAGAAAGTAAAAAGTAAATAATCATTGATAATATCAATTAGTAAATAGAGTTATGCAGCTGATTTGAGCTTCATTCACCAACTTTAGTTTACTATTTCATAAAAATCGAAATCGTTTCTACATCCATCAAGAGTTTCCTCTTTTAAATAAATAAAAAAACGAAAAAATAACTTCACATTCCCGAGATTTTTTCACAGATTCGCTTAAATTTTATGGGAATTCATATTATAAATAATTATAATAACATATTATAAATATAATAAAATATTATAAATAATTTTCAAGGGAATTCAAGGTATTTTGTACTAAAATAACTGTGTCATGATGTTTTCTTTTAATGAAATTTTATTCTTTATGATTTATTGACATATATAAAAATTAAGTAAAATAAAAAAATAAGTGAATTACTTCATAAGCAAGCAAAAACAATTTTATTTTAGAAACATTTTACAAAAAAATTACAATTAATATAAATAATTTATCAAAACATTATTGATTTTTGCAAGCATTGAACTTGTATTCTTCGCCTTCACATGTAAATACTGAAATTCTTGCATTTTATAGATAGATCTACTTACTGTCTATTGATTTCAATTTTGATTATAAAATGCTAAAACTCTATTTAAAGTATTAAAAATTACTTGTATTTAGTTAATGAATTAATGTTTGAAAAACTCTACTAATATCAAGTGTCAACAATAAAAAGTTTAAAGAAATGTATTTGAGCTTGAGTTGATAAATAAAAAGTACTTTATTAACGATTAAAAACTTGCACAAGATATATATATAAGAGAGCGTGAACTTATATATATATATAGGGAGAGTGAGTGAAAATTTAGACAAAATAAAAATCTAAAAGGAATATATTTATTTGTAAAAGATATGCCAAATTAATTTTTAAAATAACTATTATGGATTTGAATAATTACTTAGATATTATGGTTGTTACTTTGCATAAGAATTATTCATTAAATACATATTCATATAATACATTATATCAAAATTCATTAAGATAAGTTTGAATATATATATACGCACAAAGAGATTGTATATATTTCGCCATATAATATCTATATATGTTTTATTCATTATGGCGGTGTATAACAAACAATGAAAATTTCGGCGGTCACTAGAAAATAGCTTTTAATTGGTCATTTTATTTTGAAAAACTGAACACTTCTAAATTTACTATTGAGAAAAGAATGATTTTTGTTGAATGTGTATTAATTCAGCATTGCAGCAGTAAATGCTAAATGATTTCGAATTCACTTCGCTCATCGTGAAGAAATTCTTAATTAAACCGCTGATAGATGATTATTTTAATCCATCTCCTCATTCCTTGAACCACTGAAGGGAACATCCATCTACTTTCGTTTCAAGCTCTGCTCTTTACATCATCAGGGATGTAAGCGGCAATGCTCATAAATCCACTTTACGACATCCTTGTATCTAATCATATTTTGAATGCAAACGAGCCTCATTAGCGAATCGGAAGCTCGGGACATTCGTATAGGTAGACGAGGGTATTGGAGATCGTTTAAAATGGGAGCCTGACTTATTTGGAAGAAAATGCGAGGAATTCTAATTCCGAAAAGGAGAACAGACAAGCCGAAATTCAATTCCGTTAAAGTGCTCTTAAGGGGCTTAAAACCTAAAGGAAAATGAGAACTGGGACAGAAATTGGTATATTTGGAATGAAAGCAATTTTCCCAACTATTAGAAAAACTATTTTTGATGAATAGCGTAAGTTTAAATGCAGTTAAATGTCTCTGGGCTTTGATTGCAATCTTTTCCTTTTTTTTTACTGTCAATGTTGAAAGCAGGAAATAGAGGTTGTGAATCGCAATGCTTATGAAAAATAATATTTTCATCATTGAAAATAGTTTTAAAAAATGACGATTATTCAAATTTATTCATTTGAAAAAGGTAAAATTTTAAGAATAAGAACTGATAAAATAAGCCATTCATTATTCAATTTTTGCTGTGCTTTACATATTAGATTTGTTTATATGCTTGTTATAATGTTTCAAATACAAATTAACAGAATTTACAGAGAAGAAACTTTTTTATTATAATTAAAGTTTTTAATGTTCATAATTTATTTGTAGAATAGCTATTTTTCTTATTTTCATAAATATTTTGCAGTTGGGTCAAATTAAATTTTTTTAAATCTCTTTTAGAAACAATAGTATATTAAAAAAAACATTTTGAAGAAAAATGCTAGTTTTAATTTTTTCTTCATAAAAGTACCATTTCATATAAGCTTTATTATTTTAATTTAATCCCCATAACATGTGTATTTATTAATCTAGATGACATAAAAAGGTTATCCTATGTCAAATTCTAAAAAAACTCTCAAAATGAGCAAAATGACATCTTTTTTAGCAGTAATCACTTATATTTTAGAAAATGATTATTTATATGGCTGAATTAAATCAATTTTTACTTTTAGACAATCGTATATAATCTTCCAATTTTTCTAGAAAAAAGTGACAACATAGTTTTTATTGGCTTTTCTACATTATAATTTCTTCTAGAAATAAATCTTTCGTTTATTTTCAAGAAAGTACTTATTTACTCAAAAAATAGACTTACATTTTTTTTAAAAAATAAGTATATATGTTTAATAAAATTGCAAACAATTATTTTTTATTAATTTTCAGTCAGTTTCATTAATTCCAGTTTTACATTTGGAATGAATATAAATACTATATTGCATCTGGAATAATTTTATGCTGCTTAAGAAATTTTGAACGTGACAGGAAATTAAGCCATGAAAAAAAAATTTGCTTTATTGGCTTACTTTATGTGAATGTTTTACAGACTTGAATGTTATTTGAAATATATATATATATATATATATATATATATATATATATATATATATAAAGAGAGAGAGAGAGCGTAATAAACACTGCCCAGAAACTCTTTAATTAGCATCCTTCTTTCTTGCTCCAAGGTCAATTCCCATTCACCATAGAGCAGGTCATTCAATTTTTCTATCTGGTTGATTAGGCAAGAAATTTACTATATGTGATGCAAAGCATACGTTAATATAGCTAGCATTAGATATCAGAATATGATTTCTCCAGGCCATTTTGAAGTTGCTTTGAAAGAATTAACTTATTAAAAAGCCATTTTTTAATAAAGAAATATTAAAATATCTTTTTAGATTTGGATAAGACAATAAAAAATACTTTACAATGACTAAAACACTTTTCTAAAATAGTCTTAAAATTAAAATATAAAAGATTAAAATTACTTTTAATCACAGAAGAGATAATTGTTAAATAGTTAAATATATTTAGATGTTCATTAATTATATTAAGGCTTGTAGAATTTTGTCTAATAAATATTACAATTATAATAAATATTCATATTCGATGTTCATTGTCACTGTTAACTTTTCGATCTAAAATATACATTACATAGCATTGAGTATAGTTAGTAACAAAAAAAAAATTTAACATAAGCATGTTAGATATTTGATAATGTTTCCCGTACAGACATTTTAGTTTTACTAAATTTTATTAGGCATTTTCTTGCGAAAAGTCATTTAAGAATCGGAAATAAAGAAAGGTTGAACTTATAAAGGCACTTATGTATTAAACCGTCCAACTTAATCGCTAAATTTGAAGTCGCCACCAATGAGTTGCTAAACCGCCAATTATGGCGATCCTACAATGGTGTAATCCGTTGATCTTTATCGCCAAATTTAAATCTGACGCCAATGAGTTACTAAACTTTTGGAGATCGTTGGCGAGGGCGTGTCTATTGCGTAAGTACCCTTATAGATACAGTTATTAAATGAAATATACATTTAAAAATAAATTCTAAAGCTTATTTGAATTTTTTTAATGAAATGAATAATTAATTATTGTCAATGGTTGATTCTTTCATATTTTCTGCCTATAAAATTATGCGTTTTCAGGAACGCAATTGTTCCTTAGAACTAAATGAACTTTAAACAGCTTCCTAACTAATTATTCTGTTTAGATATTTATTCTACCTTGTTTGGTATTCATATATTTTATTTTAATTGAATACTTTGTGAAATACCTGAATGTTAAAGTTATAAATGTCACAGTAAATATTTAGGTTAGAAAATAAGATTCATAAAATGTTATACTGAAATAATTGGAGTATATTTCATTTTCATCTTTCTAAATATACACCCGGCTGGCAACAAATGGTAGTAACCACTAGAAACATTCCATAATTAAATACTTAGTAGTTACATTACCCGACCCTCGAAAACAACTCGTTTTGTGATAATAGCATCTGCGGTTATTATTCCGTATTTGCGAAGAATATTTTACTTTAAAGGAGGGAAGATCATTTGAATAAGATAATTACGCTGTAACTTTTGAATCTTCTCCACTGACGCAAGAATGTACTATAAATTCTAACAAATAAATGCAGTAGATATTTTGTATGAATTTTAAATTTTAAAGTTACAGTTAACCATTTTGAATAATGAATATTACTTACATTTTTATTCGCAGTTAAATTGAATTATACTAGTTTCATTTTGAAAGGTGATGTCGTCATTTAAAATTCGAAAATTTTAATTAATAAAAAAAAATTTAAGAGTCGAACAGTCATTTAATCGATGATGATATTCCATTTTCCTTCATACATTTAACACACACTGAAAAGATAATGGATCAATTACAATAAATATTAGAGTATTTTCTTTGATGTACATAAAATGCAGTGAAATTGGTTATTATACCAAAAATGATAATGGTTACGAATTTATAAAATATGGTTTCACTTAATTTATATTTATGCTGAAAACGATTCTTTTTTCAAAGAAATATGGTAATTTTTTTCAATTTCGACGATAGTTTTGCCTAATAGAGTTCTTCTGTTTTTCATACATACACACACACACACTTACAAACAATTTACTTTTTTAATGAATACTCAGAAATCTAATTTAGATTTCTTTAGCAATAATTACTTCACACTTATAAAATAAATTCATTAAATAATTAAGTTGAATCGTTTTCTTAAAAACTGTAACATGTTGAAAGAATTAATTTGCGTTCAAAATGGTTTTAGATAAACATTATTTGTTCATAAAAAATAAAGTGCCAGGACTAATTGAGTCACTGTTATGATTATAACAAGTAGTTCACTTTAGGACATTAATTCAATATTTTAATTGAATTTTGCATTTTGAAAGTTAAGTATTTTTTTGTGTGTGAAGACGTTTATTACGATGAAGTTCTATTCACAAAATTCATAAGAAGGAGAAAAATATCTAAAAATTTCGTAAGGAAATCTGTTTTTGTTTTTCCATATAAGTACAATTAATAACATATTTATACTATCCAAAAGAATTTTTAAGAAATTTTTTTTGGAATAATTATTTATAACTTATATTTTGAATAGTTCAATACATCAGTTAACAATAATTAAAGTACTGAACATTTTTTTATCTTCTAATTTTTTTAAAATTTCAAATTACGAAAATAGATTTATTGGCAAAAATTATTAAATTGAAGTAAAGAAATTCCATTTTTTCCAAATCATTTCAGAACCATTGTTGATAAATATATTAACGAAGATATAAATTTAAATTTATATGTGTTTTAACTAAATGTAAAAATTTAATTAGAACACATAGTTTTATTTTCTCAAATATCAGAACTCTTTCCCTTTTAAAAAAATTATGCATGTCAGCAAATGAACAACAGAATATATTATAACATTTATGGTTTTTTTAATAATACATACTTTTTATAACTCTCAGAGACATGTGACAATAAGTATAAAAATAGACTAATTAATAACTAAATCAAAAATTTCCCTTTAGTTAATTTTTAATCTCGAAATTTTAAGAACTTCCTATATTGAATTAGTCTCAAAAGGTTTCGAGATTACTCTTTCTTAAGCATAAAATTATCACAAGCACATTAAGAGATCTTGCTTCAATAATTCCGACACATTCTCAGATTCAAAATCTTTATGCAAGATGTTTAATAGAACTTTGTCGATTCCAGAGCACATTTAATTGCGAAAACTTTTCATTTTCTTTAGTTACAATGCATTTCGGCTCTAATATTATAATTACTTCTCTGTTAATTTCCATTCGCCGAGTCGTTTCAGGATCTATTTTAGCGTATTGTGTCGCCATTAACTTTAAAAGAAACATTTCCTCTCCCAGTGTTTGAAGAAAATTAATTTAAGGAAATTGTTATAGTTGTTTTGGTAGAGTGAATGAGTTATTAAAATATTTCTCTCAACTTAATTTTCGGTAATAATGCATCTCTAAAGTCACCTTTGAATAAGAATAAAAGTAAGAGAAACTTCTACTAATGAAGATATTACGAATTTATTTTTCTTTTTATTTACTGTGAATATTCGCTCGTGAATGGGGGTTCAAAAATCTTTAAAATTATTAAAGAAACCCTTTATATAATATTTAAATCCTCAGGAAAAAATGTTTTTTTAAATATATTAGAAGATGTAATATGTATTATAATGTGATTTCAAGACGAAGAAATGAACTTAACGTTTCGAACAAAAGGAATTTCTGATAACAATGCAACTTTAAATGATCTTGAAATAATTGAGAATTATTTGAGACTTTTATTAATAATCAGACAGTTTGTTAGTAATAAGTTATTTAGCTTTTGATTCAGGATGGAAGAATTTAATAGTTATTGAAGGTTTTACGAAATTTAATTCAGTTCATAATATATTAATTCATTGAGGGTGCTTTTCATATGGGCTTAAAATGCATATAGATTAGAATATGCATTCTTAAAATTATATAAGAAAACCAATTAAGTATAGTTTCATCACAGATCCTTTTGTATAAAAAACATATAAAACCAATACAATTTCCGTAAAAAAATTAAAAATTTAGAACTTTCCATAATAATAATATGCTTATGAGATGCAAAATTTTTGTGGAATTTATTTTTCGTTTAATGTACAGTATTATGTAAGAAAATTTTTAAAATCTTTATATGATACTTTTGAAATTTAGATTTATAAATAACATCAAAAATGGTTTCTTCATATCAAATCAATCTCCGACACCTATTTATAGTATTTAATCACTAGAACTAACCCACAAGTTGGATAAATTTATTTCTAAGATACAGCTTTAGTATAAATGTATATACTAAAAAGCATGAGTATAAAGTAAAGAAAAAATAAATGGACAATAAAAATGAAACGGTCAAATGAATATTTTTACATTTATTTGTAATTAAAAAGTGGAAAAATTATGAAGAAAAATTAAAATGTCTATTTATCTATCAATGACATCTTATTTTTGATACAGTGATAAACTTCTTCGATATTGTTTATAATAAGAAATTGATTGAATAACCTGTTAAACTGTCACCATACGTGCAAAAAGGAATAAAATTTGATAATGTTACATTCATATTTATAATGACTTATGTTTCTCATAAGTTAATTCATAAATAAAAGTAAAAGTGAAAATTTTCATTCAGGCTTTAATATATTTTGTTTAATGTAACTTCTTTTATTTATAATCTCTTTTTGAAAAGAAAAAAAAAGTTGAAATTTTAATTTTTTACAGAGTTAATTTATTTTATTTTATTTCCCCTTCAAAGATAAAATGAAATGCGATAGTATTATATTAAAAAATGCAACAAAGTTGATAAAATTGAATTAATAATTCTTCTGAAAAATGTCTCTTTATTTTTAACTTCTAACCGAAAAAAAATTACTGTGACAAGTAAAAATGTATTTCTCAAAAACGCTGGAAAAAATTTATAAAATGTGAAAATGATTTTTTTTTGTTAAAATCTAGCTCAAATAGTAGTTACAAAAAAGGATCATGATAAAGATAGTTAGAAACGGTCATTTTACAATCATTTTAGTACTCTTCGAGGTTTAAAGATAGAAAAAGGAAGATCTTTTAAGATTTGAAAAGCGAAAGCTTAGTTGTGATTCAGCTTTCTCAAAACATGGGCTCTTTTCTTCTATGCAAGTATTAAGAGTAATCTCGACAGACGTCTTTAGAGAAAACAGTTTTTCTTAAGATGAAGCGACTCAAAGGAAGAAGAAAGATTTAAGTTTTATTTTTGCCTAACCCATTTTTGGAAGTCTTGAAAAATATGGTTTGCTACTCTTTAGAAAAGGAAAAAAATATGTCACGAAATCTAGTTAAAAGAATATTTTATTTATTATTGTAAAGTGGTTGTGTATGTATTCCTGAAATTTGGTGGCACTAAGATTTAGATCACTATTATTCAATAAATATTAAAACAGGCAGTTTAAATAAACGCTTAAAAATCTGAACTAAAATAAATAATTTGATATAAATAAGAATAATTTTATCATATATATCTCAACTATCTATGCACGAGAAATCCAATTTCTAATGAACACCTAAGTATAGAAAACAGAAAGCTGACACTCACTGCATGAAACACTAACCATTAGGCATTTCATACATATTCTGTTCCTTTTACAGAAAGTCAAGTCTCAAACTAACAATATATGAAATATATATCGGGCAAAAATTAAAAAAAGATTAAAATGAAATCTGCTATGCATATTTCAGTACATCATGCTAGAACATAATTTCTAGAACAGCCAAGCACCACGTGCTCGTCCAAGTTAAATTATACTTTTATTCATTTCAATTGTTTCATTGAATGAGTCCCTTTAGTATTGCAAACGGTCAAGAAACTTTGTCTCGCGTTTATTATTTTTTTTTAAATATAAAATTTTCTATTTATTTCATTTCATCTAATCACGTGCTCAAAATGACATTTTTCTAGGTTTCATTTGCGGTAGTAATTGAATTATTTTTTTTAAATCAGAGTTTTTGTAAATGGAAGGGTAAAACGTAATTAAAAGCTGATTTTTTGAGATGCTCGTGCAGATATTAAAATTTCAATTTTTCGCCAGTGGATTTTTGTTGATACTTCATTATCACAATAAAATCATGTTCTGACATAATAAAATCGTTTCAAGAAACACGGATAACCATACTTTCAAACTTAGTTTAAACCAATATGATGATGGTTTAACCTTTTTTTGCTAATAATATTATGCTTAAAAGAAGACAGTAATGTATGTATATGCACTAATAATATCCAAAAATATTGTGAGCATGTAACAAAAATATTTATAAACGACCATATACACACTTTTTGTTTCAAAACTAATAAAGTCATTAATAATAGAATTTTCTTGATACTTTTTGTTGTAATTTACCAAAATCTCATTTATTATTCTATTGAATGTAATGTAGGAATTTCCCTGATATTTTATATAATATTAGGGAGTTTGTTTGTTTTTTAGTTTAGTTATATTAACGTTCCATTTTAAAGAAACACTAGCACAATTTTGGGACTGACCTCGTAATTTTTTACAGCGATGACATGATGAGAACGACACTAGAGCTGCTTCACCCTTTCAAACGTTCACCCCACACCAGTGCAATACCAAAGAAAAGGGTAGATTGATTCTAATATTTCGTTCTTACAATTTTCTAGTTACCGTACTTGCCAAGAAAAGCAATCATATTTCTAAAAAAGGAATAAATATTCTATAGAATGCTGATATTTCATCTGTTACCGGTAATATGCATAATTTAAGAATTAACCAACCGATTCAAGTGTAAATGTTACTGCATATAAATTTTTCTTAGTTTAAATTCTTTAAATAAATTATTCTCTACCTTTATACATTGTAGTACTGTATCATTTTCATGACTGAGAGATTCAGTTATTAAACCTGATTACATTAAAATTCATCTTGTGTACTGACCTTTGACTTAAAGACGGCTTGGCATTGGTCTAGATAATCTCTGATTTAAACAAATTCATCTCTTCCGTTTGGAGATGCACAGATTCCTAGCTTAAGGTGGGATCAGGATTGATGTTTTCTTTGTCTTAAAACATCTAAAAAATTTTAAGATACAACACTAAATATCAACAGTCCAAAAATAGCCAATTAGATAAAGATAATAGGCTAAATTGATCTAAACTATATGTGATTTCATTGTAAAAATAAAATTCTTGGGAAAGATAAGATTAAATCGTTTTATTTACATTTCTTTCTCAAATATCTCTACTTATTATATTTTTTGTAAAAATGTTACAGAAGTAAATTTACTTATTTCTGAAATTTTTAATTTCTACATCGGTTTACTGCTTAAAATGGTTAACAATGTGATACTGCATATTATCTCTAAAATTTATTCTCAAAATATAAAATATTCTAAAGTAACTTAAAATAATATTATTCCACATATACAAATTTATAACTGGAAACGAATAATTTATTTGCTAATTACAGACTATAATTTCCAAATGCTATATATTTTCGATATCTAACGATATGTTGCAAAATTGTCTTCGACAGAAATCCTTCAACCTTTATTAAGTTTGAAAAATAACCAACTTTATTAAATATTAAACATTGACTTGAAATATTCGGCATACCAGGTGCGTGTGTTATTAGAATATAGATGAATACTGCAGAACACTGGGAGATAAGCTGACACTTGAATATTGAGCAGATGAATTAGTCAATAACGTCTGTTTGAATGGATTGGCTGTGCTAGAGTTTGCTGTCAGTAATGAATTATCGATTAGGTAATCTACAGAACGATTGAATAATGCGCTGACTATGGAGTTTTAATAAAATATGTTCCAATTAAATATGGTTTCAAAATGTCTAATTTAAAAAAAATATTTATTGCTTAGAATAGTAAATTAATGCAATATGGTGTTTTAATAAATTAATTACGTTTATAAAACTGCAATGTTTATGAATATATAATGTAATTTAAAATATTTTACGTATTCATACGCATTTTTGTGCATTTATAGAAGTAATTTTTGATCATGGCGGCAGCTAATATCTTGTATAACTTTTTTGTTTGTCTAGACACTTTTCAATTCACTCTTTTTACAAGATTTCTTTAACTTTAATATAGAAAAGGTCAGTGTCTCCATTGTTTTTAGCATATAAAATCATAAATTTATGTCAATATAAATGCAGAAAAATGATTAATATGTTTTTAAACTTACAGAAAGAAATATTTTGCATAATATCACAATAAATATCTTGTTAAAGAATGTTAAGTTTATTTGTAAATTCTGCCATTTTACACAAATAATATCAAAGTATTCAGTAGAAGTTTTAAAACTATTTTTTTATTAGAAAAGCAAAAACATACCTTGGGATTTATTATTTTTATGATAGTATTTATAAATGTAATTGGTAGCTAAACCATATTTGAAGCTGCAAATTATAGAATAAAATACAAAAAGTGTTTTTTTTAAATCTTTACTGCGTTAAATGCAGCAGCAAAAATGCATAATTATAAGGTGAAAAATAAATTTCTGCCATAATCATTTAAAACTTAGTTTAAAGCATCAGTAAATGGAAAATTAAGATGCCGTTTCATGGAAAGTTAGTACAAACTTTATTATTCTATCATATTTCTTCTTTATTTCTTAAATTTCCTGTTTATGAAGATATTCATATGAAAGAATTCTAATAAGCTGGATATATAAAAAGTCATTTTAACTTACAAGAAAACCATGACAAGAAGAAAAGCACAGTTGAAGTGCACACAAAGAGCAGTTCTTGAAGAAACTCATAGCGTAAACAGATAGAAGGCCACAAAATATTTTAAAATACACCATGAGAAGCTGACTCCAAACAAAATTCGAAATAGGAAATTGACTTTTCAAATGAGCAAAACGTCTTTTATTGTTTTTGAATGAACTGAAAATTTCTAGAAGAGTCTCTAGATCTCGGATTCCAATAGAGATAAAACCCAAATGTCTGCATTTTTCAGAATCGTTAGAATTAGAAAAATCTGCCTAGTCCACAAATGGCTGCAAAATTTCTTGAGAAGATCGTAAGGAGGGTATAGCATTTATTCAAAATATCGATAGATGTTTGAAAAGTGATTAAAGTTTCGATAAAGTCATATTATATATTCGTAACATTAAATATAATGTTTGAAAATGTCTGCATGATTTTAGTTATGTAAAGCTTAATGACATTAAACTTAAAATTGCTGACGTTTGGGCACAAGCTTGTCTTCCTCAGTTCGAGTCCCGGTTCGGGCATGGTTATTCTTCATCTGTTTTATTTGTGATATTTGTGAATGTTACCCTTGTAAAAAGGTCTGTGCAAGTGAATGGGATGCGTGAATATCTAAGTCGTACTCTTGGCCTTAACTGGCGTTACTTGAAACTATAGGCGCACTCTCGAGTGAAAATCGCTGACTGTGTCAGCAACTTTGTCCATGGCAAGAGCCATTAAAAACAACAACAAATTAAAAACATATTTATGTCATTTGTTGAAGTTATTGTTTTTTCTAAAATCTTACATTTTGCAGAAATTTTTGTGGAATCAACCAAACAACAAACTTAAAAGAGCAATATCTTACTGAAACATTAAAAAAAAACGAGGAAATTTTTTTTTAAATCTTGTTGTGAACTCTTCAAATATATACGATAATTTTAAGCCTCAATGCATAGTCTTTATCCTGATCTATATTTATTTCTGAAAGTCAGTTGGATCAATATTAATGTCAATAAGAATTAAATGAAATTAACAACAGCTAAAATAAAATGCCTATAAATTTTGCTTAAACTCCTACATTAATTACTTTGCATAAAGCATTTACTAAATAAGTTTCAGGGAAAAAATATTTTAATAGTTATATTTTGTATCTAAAATTTAATAACTTCTTTGAGTAATTGAGTTTCGAAGCTGTAAACATGCAGTATTTGACAGAGTAAAAGCGAATAGCATAGAGTGGGAGAATATTTGTTGATTAAATTTAACTGAAATTAATTGAAATTTGGACGAGGTGTTGAAATACATTATGTCTCACAATATTCATTTTAAAATTTATTTCCTGAAATAAAAAAATTATTTTCAGATGTCCTAAAATTAAAGATTGATTCACTTTTAATTTCATCTCGCAATCGATAAAAATCAAATTCGATGTCTAAAATAGCCAATTTTAAATTCTATGATATAAATGCATTTTCAGTTACCATTCACATGTTTAATGAAATGAGATTCTTTCAACAGAATTTTGAACCCACTACAGAAAAAATAACTAATTGACTTCTTTTTCTAAAAATTGTTTTAAATAATCTTTAGTTTTTTCCTGAAACTAAGTAGTATTAAATTTTCTTGGTATATTGATTATTCTTATTTAAATCAGAAGTAAAAATGCACATTTTAGAGAAATTAGGTATGTTTATGTATTATATATGAATCTACACACACACACACGCACACATACACGCGCGCACACACATAATTATGCATCAAATTTTTTTAATATATTTCCATTTCTCAGCATACGATGTTTGCATCACGTTGTTTTATGCAACTTATATATGATAACATTAACAATTAGTTTAATTGGCAATTATGATATGATAAGTAAATAAAAATCTTAACGATTCTGAAGACTATATAAGCCTTTAATTAAAGTGCATGCAGATAACTATTTATTTTTTCAATAGAAAAACATGAGTAGTTTCATCTCAAAAACTGATGGATATGCCAGCTATAAATCAATAATAATTTTTCATTTTTTATTTATTCGATACTTTTTAATATTAAAAAAATTGAATCAATAATTTTTCAAGCCAAGGTACCTTTTACCCACACTCCACAACTTATTTCAACCTCAACCCTACCGTTTTATCCTACTTCAGAAAGCAAAGCTTCCAAATAAACTTCAGGATATTTCGAACATCAGGGCAAACAATATACAGGGGGGAGGGGATGGTGAAAGAAGACGAGTCACATTGATTCAGAACAACAACTATTCATTCCATCATCTGAAAGAAAGTTGGCCGTTGGCTGCTGTCCAACTATTCGGCTTTCTCTGATATATTTTTGCTGTATTTCGACATTTACCGATTTTTGTAAGCCTTATCAACCGCTAACCTCACCAGTCGAAAAATTGACCTACATCGCAGGTTCTGGGGGCTGAAGACAGCGGCGCAAGTCACATTACATTCAATTGGAGGGATCCCCTGTGGAAAATGGGAATGTGGATGATGATTGATGGTTATTCTTTACGTGTGATTTGCAACGTCAAAAAGTCAGCCTCCTGAGGGTCGCTAAGTCTTGTGCTGTTGGAGGAAAATATTTGCCAATAGCATTTGCAATTTAAACGATAATCTGAGGAGATATTTTCTCAGGAAATTTATTTTCACGTCATCCCATGATTTTATTTTTTTAAAAATATCTTTATTCACGTATGATGTAACAGAGACGAGAAAAATAACTGCCTATAAAAATTCTTAATTCTTATCACAGATAATTTAATTTAACAAAGTTATCAATAGTTGTTTAATAAACTCTTGAATTATAGCTTTTCATATTAGGATAAGAGTTAATAATTTATTTTAATAATAAAAACGAATGTGCTGATTAATCTTCTAGAAATCAACGTGATAGCATGATTTCGAAGGATGTTAAAATTGGATTGGTCATATCAGGAAAAATTAAAAAGATTCATGCCGTATTTCTATATAATTTCCGAAAATATTATTTTGTTAAATAAATTTTTAACATAATCTTAAAATTAATTGTATCAATTTTCCAATTATAATTGTTACATTATTTTGCAATGTTTTACCAATTTTTATATATTTTATTATATATTTATATAAAATATTTTTTCTCTCAAATTAGTTTAATAAACGTTTTAAAAAATTTAGTTACACTGGAATTCTTTAAATGGTATGCTCTTCCCATGGTTAAATAAATAATATATGAACATTAGTTAGAGTTTGAATGATGACATTTTTACAATATTTCTAATATTCAGAAATATTTATTTTGAATGAAAAACTAACTCTGTAACAATTGTTTTATTACTTTCTTTCAATTTAATTAAAAGTTGTTCTTTTTTCTTGTCCCACCAACTATTTAAACTATTTTTTCCCCTTTTTCTCTCCTATTTCAAGGTATAAAACTTTTATCAGTACTTTTTTTATCCTTTATTTACACTAAATGAAATAGGATTTTATAATCCTATTTCCTGGTTTTATTTTAGATTTATTCACTATTCAGTTATAATTGTAAGTACCCCTTTTCTTCACCTACAAAACAATCCCCAGAAATTATCCAGATATATTTTATTTATAATTATCCAATTAAAGTGGAATTAGATTTATTTTAGTAAGAGCTATGAGTGAATTTATTAAAAATAATCTTCTTCAAATATCATATATTAAAAGAATTATTCATCTGTTTTTTTCACTTGTTGAATATATATTTAAAATATCCTGAAAAATTCAATTCAGAATGTTCTATACATTTCCCTTCAGCTTCTGGATTAAAATTTGATTTAAATAGGAATATTTGCTTTGTATTTGCTTTGTATATTGTATTTTTTATTACATTTCGAACAGTTATTTTTAGCAAGGAGCATTATACAAACTGAAAATCTTATTGTGGATTAATATCTCTCAATTAATACTTATAATAGGAAGAAGAACTGTGGAATACAAAAAGTGGTTAGGGATTAATAATAATAGCGTGATTATGAATCGAAATTGCTGATATAATAGTTAAAAGATTAATAAGTTTGAAGTCTATTAAAACTTCAAATAATTTTGTTTAAGAATTCTGTTTCTTCTGACATTTCAAATGATTTCTGCCATTTTTTTTTAATCTATAAAGATGTTTTTTTTTAAATTTTTATTTAAAATAATTTTATTACGCCACAGAATGTAATTGAAAAATAAGATATATGATTTATTTGAATCTTAAAACTAATTTAGCCAATTTTTATCTATTATTTATTTAGGATGATTACGCACATTTTATGTAATATTTACAATTTTATACTTGCTATCTACTTTATAGCTTATTTGTTGTTTAAATGTCAAAATAAATTTTAAATACTTAAAATAGAACCTGAAATTAAACTTTCTCTTAAAGGCCAAACATTCCTTCTTCTTTTTACTTAATTTCATTATTTGTCAATGCTTTCAATGATATGTAGGTGACAGCAGTTGCTGCCTCTCTAAAAGAAACACTGGGCTTCAAGATATATTCGTACCAGTGAAGTCGGAGGCCTTAAATCAATTGTTTAGCTTTACGAGATAGACTATAAATTCACCTTAACGTGAAAATCAGATATCTCATCATATAGCCTTAAACAACTTTTTTTAACTATTCAAAGAGTTAGAATTATAAAAAAGAAAAAGGAAGGAAATGCTTATGTTATAAGGAACATGCTAAGACATTACTGACTGCAGTTACAGCCCCACAACAATTTGAGACCGTTCTTTTATCGCTTAATAACAATGACAAACATAACAATAAAATATATAAAATATATTAAATCGAAAAGAACTTGGTAGCATATTCACATGTTGTTGACTGCAATTTTAGCTTTTTTATAAGATTGAGACCATTTTTTTACGTACAGGGTGACCATAATTAAATGAATCTACTTTAAAGTTGTCTACAATCGAAACTATTACTAAGACATTTAGGAAATTTCATATAGGAGAAATTGTAGAAGCGAGAATTTGTTTGAGCAAATAAAAATCATAGTTCAAAATTTCGTCAGCAGGGGCAGTTTTTCAAATTACACTTTTAGCATATTTTTGATAAATTTAATTACAACAAAACCTATTCAATATGACAGCCACCAATTTCGGCTACCATCTAGAATCGTAAGATAGCATATTCCATAGTTGATTGCACCAAGCACTTCAATGCTTCTCAAGCACAATTTTTATGCAAGATGGAGTTCTTCCACACATTAGATGTTGTGTAAAGGACGTTCTCCATAATCATTTCACCGACGACTGTATCACCAGCCGTGTTTTTGTGATCTGTTGCCTTCCCAATTCTAGACCTAAATCCATGTTAATTTTGGCTTTGGGAACATTTAAAATATCTGGTTTGTCACGATAATCAAAAAAACTTTACTTGATTTAAAAAGCAGCATCTCACAGTATGTTCTTATTATTTCCCAGAACACACTACTGGCAACTGTGGAACATATCTTATAATTTCATCTTCTAGCCTTCCAGATGGTAGTGAAAAAGAATGACCGTCATGTTCAGCAAGTTTTGCTGGAATTAAATTTGTCAAAAATATGCTAAAGGTGTAATTAATTTGAAAAAAAATACCTGGTGGAGAAATTTTGTATTTTTTTTAATTCTTTCAAACAAATTTTAATCCTTTCGGTATGTCCTATACAAAATTTCATAACTTTCTGAACAATAGTTTCGCCTGTAGAAAACTTTAAAATAAGGTCACTTAATTATCGACCTTCTGTGCATGCATTGATAAGAGTGAAAATTAATTTTAAAAAAAAGATAAATCAAGAGAAAATTTGCACTTAAAATATGACCCTAAGAGAGAAGAAAAGGCTTAAACTAAATAAGATGAATTAATTGGAAGCTAACAGTCAGTGGATGAAAATCATTGGACATGAATGATTTAAGAGAGGTGGGCGGTGATATTTCCTTTTAAACAGAAATATATCGTTTATACAATTCAACTTACCACTAGAAATATGCAAATGCATGCTGAGATAACTTTCACAAAATGATATATAATTCCAACACCTACACTAATACAATTAGGAAAATAGAATTCCAAGAGCATCTTTATGTAAATATGCTCTTTTTATTATACGTTTTCAGTCACCCTTTATCTTGTTCTGTCACTTCTGTACCAATATTTTATTTACTCACCATTCTTATGGTTATTCAACATTCTTTACTAAAAACAGGAAGGTAGAAGGAAAAATCATCGATTATTGTTTCAGAATCGTAAGAAATTATATTAATTTTATTAAGTAAGAAATAAAATCGGGAATTCAATAAGGCCATTGCCAGTTAAAACGTGAATTTTTCAGCTTTCGTCATACATTTTATTATTTTACAAAACATTATTCAGGTAGCAAACTTTATTTGTTAATTGGATTAATTTCGTATCTTCTTCTTGACACCAAAATAAATGTTTCATGTCTTTTTTCTTGCTGTGTGTTATTGAGATTAAGAGACATTAAAAAATAAGATGTGGGTTTTTACGAAACCAAACTTACCACCAAATAAACAATTTAATATGCTTTTGGAATTAAAACAATCTTCTAAACCTTTCCTAGTAAATGTATGCATGCAAATACGAATGGCCTACTCTAAAAAATAAATTTGAATTCTCAGCTTATTTTGGGACACTTTTAACAGTTCTATAAGCTTATCAATATTCTTCTCAGTCTTTAAAATTATGGAATTTTGAGCCTTCTTGAAACCTTGGTATATTTCAAACACTGAGCCTTTATTTTTAATATTACATAGAATTTCGTGTTCCGTAATGATCAGAAAATTCAATGTTTAGTTTAATGACCCAACAAAGATACAATGTAATCATTTAAACTAAAGATTAAACCGTTCATTAATTCTTCTAAAATGTATTTTTCTTATTATAAGATAATGTGGTATGGGGAAGGGGGTTGAGCACACGCACGCTATCCAAATCACCGACTCATTATTTCTTCTTTTCTCAGGAATAAACTCAGACAAGGCGGCACTTACCACGACACATGACCCCTTTTCTTTGAAATAAGAAATCGATCCCCCGCCACCTTCTCCTAAACAGGAAATTTGGCACGGTCACAATAAAACATTTCTCTCTTCTTGACAATCAGGAGCAAAGGTATGAAAAGAAAAGTCGTAATGGTAAGAGAATCCAACTGACTTGGACCATTCTTCACCTTACCGCTGTGGGGGTGGGGGGGAGGAGGTGAATACGCACCTACAATTTTTGTTGAGCGTATGACGCCACCAGACGGGAAAAATGGGTCGCCAGGGGTGACCTTGTTGAAAGGAGAAAGTGGGAAAAGTAGTTTTGGGGTCCTGCTCCCACACATACATGCATCCCACCCATGTCATCATATCTGTAAAAGGCACCTTATTAGAATGCGGCCATTAGGATCCTTTGGCTATTCATAGAGGGGATGGGGGGACATTTGGTGGCGTACCGGGGAAGCTATCTAACACATTTTGATGTTTCTTGAAAAGCGAGAGAAATGTACAGTTATTGCTTTATCTCAATAAAATTTACACGACGCAGGTAATAATTCACGGCCATGAATGGCTACCTTCAGGTCAATGATCTGCCTGTGCTTTCTCCCCCGTCGACATGCCGCCTTTTAAAAGCATTTTATTTAATGGTTATTATTTTGGTTTTGAAAGTCAGTCAACATTGCTTCAGTCTTGATGTTGTTGCTTGTATTCGAAGGAAATAAGAGAAAGGAATCTTCAATTAACCAGTTTAACTAATGCGAGAAATAATTTTATGGTAGAACAGCAACATTATAACTGCATTATTGATGTTTTATTTTTATGCGTTATATTTTATTATAATCTTACTGATTCTTTAGTAAAGAAGTACCATTTCAATTATTTTTTTTTATTGCTAGAGGTCTTAAAAGAAAAATTTCTGCTTTTGTTTCCTCTGGATGCCCATTTATACTTTTAAAGATTAAACTTTATTCTGCGCAAATTATGAAGGCCTAAATGATTCCATATTCCAAAGTAGTATTAAGTACAAAAGTATTAGAAAAACTCTTTTCTCCAATAATTAGACTAAAGCATGGTGATAAATGTCAAGAAATAAGAGTATCTTGAAGTCCTTGATGTTTCTGCTTCTTCAAACATGCTACTCTAATGATATGAAATTGAAGGAAAGTTGACAGAAACGATAGAAAAAATAACAGTTTTAATTCCCTGAATCTTTAGAAATATAAAATGAAAGCAGTAAATGATATTCTAACAATATCTAAATAATATATGATGATAAATGATAGATTTCAATAAACGGCAACAAAATTCAAAATTCTAGTTATGTTTAGTTAGATTAGCTTTTATTTCCAGAATCTCTTGAAATATATAAGGGCTCTCATTTTGGTAAGTTATCAGTTAGCATAGATAACACTTGAGACATGTAATTTAAATTATTATTGAAATTAATATAAAATGTGATAATTTTAGTAATTTGAATTCACAAAAATTTTGTATACACGGTACAATCTCAGGCTGATTTATATTAAAATATTCCTGTACTTTTATACACAGCTCAATACTTACAATCCATGGTTTTTAAATCAGTATTATTACAACAAATTTTTAAAATTCCAATTGTAAAACTTTGAAAGTTCTTCTAGAGAAACAAAATATCATCTAACTTCAATTCTTATCATATTCTATTTTGTTTGAAATAACTTAAAGTTTACGTTTGTAAAAGTCATTTCTTTTTTTCTAAAAGAGAATGAAAATATTATTTTCCACTAGCGTATCTAAAACTTTCAGTTTAAGTGTTATACAGACATTACTAATAGCAAAATATTTTCAAAAGCAATAAATTCAATTTCTTCCTCTCAGAAATCCATGCAACAGTACTAGTTGTATTCGAACATTTGGCAACTGTTATGGCTGATGTAAAATTACCTTAAACACGAATGAAAGTGATATAGTCGATTATAATCAAATCCTTGTTTGAATGTGAAGTCTTTTCCTTGGAAGAGAATTTCCATTATACCGAGATTTCTCATCATCTTATTATCTTAAGCCATTAATCTTTCTAAATGGATCCTTAGTCGGGTCATTAAATTTAGAGCTCTAGTAGGATCACTTAACTGGAATTTATGAATTTTTTCTCTCCTTTTCCTCTCACGAGTAAGAAGAAAATGCCATTCTATGGTTTAATTAACTAACATTCAGTTAACGTGGTTTATCCCTGTCTTGTTGATAGATTGCCTACTTAAAAGAGAGAAAAAAAATTCTAAAGATGAAATATTTTACCTGCATCAAAACAAAATACTTCAATCATAATCGTCAAGATAGTCATTTATATTTTCTAGTATTGTAACTTTACTCAGCTTTAGATCCACGAAAACTTTAATTTTGAAAAGCTCATTTTTTGAAATAAATTTTCATTTTCATTTGTATGTATTACGCTTGTTCAAGAGTTCTGAATTTTTTAATTCTTTTAACTAGAACTTTATTAATAGATATTATAAAAATAATTACTAATTATTGAAAGTAAAAATGAATATTTGTATCTAAAATATAAATTTGCAAATTAAATTAACGGAATTAAATTTAACGAAGCGCATTACGTACACAAAAGAATATAGGTTTCTTGTTACAATAAATTATATCATATATTTCTAATATTTCGTATTATTTTTGCATTTTATTTTTTATCAAAGTTTTTTTACGAATAAGTATAATCACTGTTTTCAATAATTTTTAAAATATAACAGTATATTACTTGTAAGTAGAAAATTAATGTTGAGATACAAACGATTCATTTTTAGGAAAATATTAGGAGCTTTGAAAGACTGAAAGGAAGAAATTTTGAATAAAATTAAAAACTTTTCATTTTTAATATTCGTTATACATACATGAAAATCAGTTTTTTTTCATTCATTTCTTTAAATATGCTAATATACAACATATATTTTTTTCCTAAGCACAAAGGCATTTTAATAACAAAAATAATTACAGCTAGATGATAATAATCTATAGTAATGACTAATGAAGAACAATTTATCTACTTTATTCAATATTTCTGATAGAAGAAATAACAGCGTAAAAAAGTATAATGTATTAACTTTAAAAAATCTCCTCTTTTTCAATTTCTCCTATTAGCTCTTACTCTCCTCCTTACTCCTATATATATATATATATATATATATATATATATAGTTAAAATTGTCAATTGTTAATAAAATCACTTTTATTAGAAGACATTTGATATTAATACAATTTTTTCAGATATTAATTCATTGATTTTTATTAATTAATTCAAAGCTAACTTTCTCTCCAAAAATCTTCATTTCCCCATCGCCAAATAAATAATTTCCTCAAGCCAAAGAGGTTTGAGGAAAACACGTTTACGGTCGATTATTTCAAACTTTTCTGTTTCTTTTCTTAATGTTTGATTAATCTAAAAATAAATATTGTTAAATAATCGATTTTTCCAATTTATTTAGAAGTACTTTCGAATTAAATTAATACAGAATAAAGAAAATTAAAAATTTATAATATGTATTGCGTTACCCCAACTTGCGTTGACTCAATTGATGGAGAATCCTTAATTGGAGTTAAGAATTCGACTCTAGTTTAATTTTTTAATCAGTTATTTATAGTAAGTGCAATTATTAAGCCAGGATAGCCTGGTTGATTGGGCGTTGGATTCGCATCCCTTAAGCCGAGAATTCGAACTCACTAGTCGATAGCCTGTATGGGTGGAGAAGCTAAATCTGTCGTGGTCACAAAGAGTTCCATGCTGAGAGTAATACAGCTTTGGTGTCTGGGTCAAAAGTGACCGTTCACTATTTTAGATCTAAATTACGATCTGTGGGTGATTGAATGAAATGCATGAATGAAGTCCGCTCCGTAAAGAGGGTTTGTAAAGTGTTTGAGCTAGTAGTCAAAATTCTGACTTCAGGTGCTCAGAGGTCTCTACCCTCAGAAGCTACTGCACCCATCCTTCCGTTGTGCAGCGGAGCAGGAGAACACCAACAGAAATTTAATTTTTTAAATAAGAAGTAACTAAAATAAAAAAAAAAATTCATGTTAACCTTAGTAGGAATGTACAATTTATATATATATATATATATATATATAT
>JAOUZG010000635.1:4207044-4228759 GCA_026289955.1 Argiope argentata | reverse complement strand
AATCTCGAATACAATTTCACAGGCAACGATAACGGAAGAGAGAGAGAGTGAAAAAAAAAAGCATTATCTATCAAGGATGCTTCATGAACCAAAAGAGAAATTTCAGAAACAAATAAATAAATCCTATCACTGAAAAAAAGGGGAATGAAAAGAGAAGGCAGAAAAATACTCGACCTATTCCATCATTTTAAAGAAATTTCTCTTGGTTGATTTCTCAACGTGTTTTTTTATTTTATTTCGCGTTTTATCTTATTTTCATCCTTTAGCATTGAAAAGTTCTTTTTGCCGTTAACTGTTTTCTTTCATTCCTAAAAACTGTTCGTCAGCTGATCAGCGGTTGAGGGTAACAGCTTGTCCGTAAGACGCAGCAGCTAATGGCCTATTGAAAGTCGATCCAAATCACACTTTTTTTTCCTCCTTCGACCATCTTCTCCTTTCCCAGATTGCCTTTTTTTCTTCCTTACCGCTTGGTAGATGTGTTGCTATTGTTTGTCACCTTGCTCAAGACTTTGGTCCGATGTTTTCAATTTTGTCGTCGTGTCTTTCTCTAATAAAAAAAAAGGGTAAGAACTAAAGATGTTACACTCTGGAAGAAAGTAACCGAACAAGGCTAGCTAGTGTGAAAAAAGTGTTATCTAATTAATGTATTTAATTATATCAAATGCTTTAATGCAAATGATTATGAAGGTTTCTATCAATAAAATATCGTGTCTCGCATAAAATGTAATGCTTTTATAAGCAATTTCTTTTATCATAAAAAATAATATTGCTTTAGATTTTTCAAAAGTGTTTTATTGATATAATAATAGATTTTTTTTTCTGTTTTGGTATTTGTAGAAATTATTATGGCAAACACTATATAATTAATTAATCAATATGAAATTTCTATCATTTTCATTTCAATATTTATTTGAAGTATGCGCCGGCTTTCTGGCACTGAGGTAGCGCGTCATCCTCGTGTTCTGTGAGTCGGGCCGGGCATGCTTGATCTTGTGTGTTCTATCTGTGAGATGTGTGAATATGCCCCCCCCCCCCTGTAAAAAGAGGCTGTGCAAGCCGGTGGGAGTGTGTTTCATCCTCATATGAGCTAGAAGTCAGACTTCTGCCCTCGGGTGCTCAGGGGTTCATACCTTCAGAAGCTACTGCACCCCTCTTTTCGTGATAATAAGCGGACACGACATCATCATCATTTAAATTATGAAGAAAAATACTTTAAAAGGTTAATCATTTAATTGAAAGAAGGACATCCACCTGTTTCTTGTGTGAATAATCAACAAGTTCATAGATCACATTTCACCTTCAATTTTTTTTATGTTTTTGAATTATTATAACGGATTAAAACCAAATAATTATTAATTGCGCTGCAAGTATACGAAAAGAAAAAAAAGATTCTACGACAATGAGTCAATTTATATTCTGGAGTTCTTCTTAAAATTTATGTAGGCAAATAATGAATTTTGAGTATGCTAGATTGACGACATTGCTACTAATTAATAAATTAATAAAATACCAACAGTTTTAATATTTCTTTTTATATAATACCATTTCATAATTCATTTGTTCTTAATAATACAGCTTCCAGATTAAATCTCCAATAAGGACAAGAATAGTCATTTAAACCTGGCTAACAAGAAATTTTGAAATTCGTTATTTCTTTAACCGAAAAGTGTTTTTAATTAAAACCTTTTATCCTTTTTAATTCTAAAAATTGACATTAATGACAATGAAATAAGCTACAATTAAGCCTAGATTTTTTTGTTTAAATAGTTTATTTGTATTATGATATATATTTGGAAAAGAAATCGCCATTGAATTTCTAGTTCCGTTGGAGACAAAAAAAACTTATTAAACTGCATAAGCAATAAGAATATTTTAGGATGAATTAATTAATAAGTCATATGTAATTATGAATTTGACCACAATTTTTTCAAGCACGTAAATGTATTTATTTACTTATCTGCATATTAAAAATTAACAAAAATAATGGAAGGAATTAAGATCTACATTTTAAATATCTAATATTATATCGGTTTAGTATAGTTTCATGATATTCATTATATTGCTTTTAGAAAAATTGAAATTCTAAGTAAAGAAATGAGATACTACTAAGCTATGAAAACTATTCTTATGTAGATCTTTTTTTCATGCATGTTTCCATTTTTGCGAAACTGTAAACTTTTTTTTAATTATATCTTATAGTGATTTCCGAATGGAACTGAAAATTAATTTTAAATGTTTTGGTTCCTCCATCAGACTTTTGTAATTTTTCAATTTAAATAAAGGTTTTTAGTTTGCTGTTTTTATACCAATTTTAAAATATGCAATTCAATTTTCTTTTTGGGGAAATACAGATATAAAGAATGTTACAAGAATAAGTGCATATCAATTTTATTTTTAAAGCTATACTATAAAAATATGTTACCATAAAAATGCCAAAAATAAAGGTTATGGCAATAAGAATCTGTAATGAATGCAAGAATATTAAAAAATATTTTTTGTTGTGTTAAAAGGCAGTATTTTTTTTATCATTTTCATCTGAAATCAAAATAATTGTTTCTATGAAACTTATTCTTAATTTTAGATTAATGTATGTTTTTTAAATGCATGCTGCAAAATAAAAATAATATCTACTAAAAAATATTGATATGGAATTTTAGAGACGCAGAATAGTCAAATGTTTTCATTTCTTTTATTTTTTTTATAATCGTCCTTTTTGGCTGTATTATGAAACCTGAATAAATATATTTGTGCTATTTTAGCTGAAGCTAAATCAAGCTGCAGTTATTTATCTTACCTATATCTTTATTTTTTTAAACATATTCAGGCAATAATATTCTTTTAAATACGATTAAGACGATTATCATATAAAAAATTTCCACCTTATCTAAAAATTTCCAACTAAATATTAATTTATTTTATATATTGTAGTATTTTATTAGATCTTCTATAAAATAAAAACATTTCCTTAAATTTACAGTTTTAAGTTTTCTTTTCTTTACAGTTTTATTTCTTAAAATAAGAGTATTTCTGGATAATATAATTTTAGAATATCAGAAAATATTGGCTTCTATAGATCTAATGATGAGAAATAGAGAGAGAAGAGCATAAAATTACCAAAAGAAATTACATAAAAAAATACATTATAAAAATATGTTTTGAAGTAGTATTATATAACGGAGAATACTACTTCAAGACATTATACCTTTACATTTATAGTAAGGGATCATAAAAAATGCAGTTTTATTTGCAGAGGGATTTAGATGCATGCATAAAATATACAAATATTTTATAAAATCTCTTTTCTTTTGTGTGGGCTAAGAAAATCATATTTCATAGTTGGGAGAAATGTATCCTTTTTTAGATTTTATCCTTCACAATGCATATTGCTTTAGAAAATAATTAATGAAGATAAATGTGAAAACTTCTGGATTGAAACCAAAAATTATTCATTCAAATACTAGCTATAAAATTTGAAAGGTACATAGATTTCATATAGATATTGTACATTTTTTATTTGAAAATAGTTATTTTATTTTCATTAATTTGATTTACTTTTAATTCGAAACTTTCTTAGTAATTCTTTCAAAAATTTATTCCAATCACTATTTTTCTTTTCCGCTGATTCAATTACTATTGTAGTTTTTTTAATTCCTATTATTAGCTCACACTTTCCCTATATATGTATATATCTTGTTCACATTTTAAATTGTTAATAAAATACCTTTTATTCATCCAATCAAGTTCAAGTAAACTTTTTTAAATCTGTAGTATATGACATTTGATGTTCATACAGTTTTTTCAAATAGTAATTAATTAATTTTTTTATTAATTAATTAAAAACTAATTATCTCACCTTTATATTAGTTCTTTATAATAGTTCCAATTGTTTGGTCTGGATAGTCTGGCTGGTAGGGCGTTGAATTCGAATATCTTGTGCTGCGAGTTCGAACAAACTTCTCCATGTCGAGATTTATACCACTGGAGGGTACTAATTGAAATTAAAGGGTTCTCAGGGGTCCATACTCTCAGAAGCTACTGCATCCCTTCTTCCGTTGTAAAGTGGAACAAGAGAACAACAATTGTAATTATTTATTAAAAAGTAACTAAAATAATTTTTTCCTAATATCCAAAGTAGGAATTAATTTAAAAAAAATTGTTTTTTATATTGCTTGTTTAAAATTTTAGATGTATTAAAAGCTCTGTACTCAAAATTTTTGAGGGCTATTTTAGATAAACCTTATAATTCTGATTCGTTAACTAATTATTATACCTGATATATATACCGAATACATGCACTCTTCTCAAACTGTTCCTGACAAATTTAATCCTAAATATAATTCATGCTTAATTCAAAATTAGTAGCAGTCACCTTAATTAAATTAAAGCTTTTATGCACTTTTTATTCACAGGTAGTCACTTTTATTACTTGAGTAATACTGTCTACAGATTAGTCAAGGTTCTGAAAAAGAGGGGACGAATCACAAAATGATGTATTATAAGTGTTTCGGTAAACTAGAAGATCTTAGATCTATATTGAAGATCCTACACTTTAGATCTAAATAGAAGATCTTACACTTTAGATATAGATAAAAGATCCTACAATTTAGATCTAAATAGAAAATCTTACATTTAAGATCTAGATAAAATCTAGATCTAGATAAAAGATTTTACAATTTAGATCTAGATAGAAAAATCTTACACTTTGGATCTAGATATAAGATTCAACGCTTTAGATCTAGATAGAAAGTCTTACATTTTAGATTAAGATAAAAGATCCTAACTTTAGATTAAAGTTGCCGAGCCAATAATGTTGAACATAACAGTTCAGATATACGTTACCCAGATGAGCTAGAAGGGTTAGTTTAACATTCCTTAAAACTAAAAACCTCCAATGATAAGCAAACAGCTACAAGATCTGATTTTTAATCCAACAGTTTTTATGAAGTAGAAGAGATTGTTGTAGGGAGATTGTAGGGGAGATTCAAACTGATCCAGCATAATGATTGCCCGGATCATTCATTCTGTCTGTACTATAGCAAAAATTTTGAAGGATAGAATGATCCGTAGTAATATTTCCTGCTTATTTCACTCAGATTGAAATTTGATATTTTTTATCTATGATAAATATTCACAAGCGGTAGTTAACATTAGACTTTCTTGTAGTAGGTCTCTCTCAAGCAACTTTCTGTAATCTCTATATCCTGAATCTTAACTTTCAGTGTTCGAATGTTGAGAGAGAGAGAGAGAGAAAACAGCTGAATTATTTTTGTGCTTTGATGCATTTCAAATAATGATCTTTACTATCCTAGCAGGTTTTGCAATTCCTTGCTTTTTCTTTCTTTCATCGAATGTGTTATCCTTGTAATGAAGTGTTTGACGGAGCTCCTAGCCCCTTGAGTAGGGCTTAACCTCTGGTAGATGATAAATTTTGCATTGGGGTCAGTATTTTGCATGATCGAATTCGAAAAAGTACTGGTCAGTTTCTAATATAGTCCCATACGATGTGGTATTTCATCAGATGTGTTATCCTTTAATTTTGTTTTTACTTATAATGGGGCTACACTTATATTATAAGTATCTAGTAGCTACGAAGCTGCTGTATTATTCTTTAATTCATTCCATCATCCATTTTAAATAAGTGTTCATTCAAAAGCTTAAGTTTGAATTTCATTAAATACCTAAAATAAAATTTATTTATGGAATTTCTGCTATCAAAAATTGAAAAAAATGACCATTTCTGCTTTATTTGGTAGCTTTAAAATCATGTATTTGCGAATTTAAAGAGTTGCTTAAAAACTAAATAATCTACTTTAAAACATTAATTTCATTTTAACACGTATTTAAATGGTTAATTAAAAATTTCACTAACAGAAATTTTGCCACAAATTTTATCTTAGTTATTTATTCTGATTGTTTTAGCTTGTTATGACAGTGTTTAAAAAATTGAATAAAAATATGTAGTATTGAGACTATAAGTATATTATGAATTATCGAATTTCACGTGTTAATATTCAGATAATTAGATGCATATAAACAAAATATCGCCATAATCATTATAATTAATATTCGATAGGAAATGCATACTTACTCTCTTTATTCTTATTACATTTAATATTGGTATAGTAAAATTAGTGCTGAATCCAATATTAGGCTTAATATACTCTTCAACTTCCTTATTATGAATTTTTAGTGGTTTAAAAATGCTCTTATAGTTCTCAAAGGGTAATTTAAATTATCGAATTTTAACATTAGATTATCAGCTATTAAATATATTAATACTATTTTCAATACAGACATAAAAGTAATTCATCGAATTTTCTTATTTTTACTCCTTTTTTGAAGAGTTCTCAACTAAATATACTTTTGTTTTACTTTTTTTTAACACAAAATTCTGTCGGAATATGTGAATATTTTTTTCATCCATGATGCATCATTCTTATCCCAAAGATAACACAGACATGAAGAAGAACAGAAAAGCTTTTAACGTCATTTATTTACAATAACTTTTAAACTCCTTTTGTAGACTGAATTTTGAAAGAATCATCGACTTTTTTCTTAGAGCATAAAACGAACAATGTTTCATTTTATATGAAGATAGAAGCAAACTTTAAATGGGCAACTATTGAAAAGAGAACAGCTTTATTTAACGTACTTTATCCCACAATAATATTTCTGAACCGTTTAAAGAAGAACAAAAGATGAAAGGCGGGAAAAAAAGTATCCACCATTTTTTTTCGCTCTCAAACTTTCTATTTGCACCTGCAACTATCTTAACTTATAAACAACTTTCCCGATGCTGTTTTTTCACATAATTTATTTTTTACCCTTTGTTTTTGCTGTGCAGAAACGAAGACGCAAAAACTCTGGCGTTAAGGCAATGTAGCATGAAATAAAACTAAACAGGAAAGAAAAGGGGGGGAATAAAGGAAAAGAAGACAAAAACTAGGAAGGAAGCAACGCTAGGAAGAGTATGAGAGAGAGGGAGAGGGGTTGAGAGACAAAAAAATGTAAGTATAGGGCGTTAGTATTTTATCGCTGAGCACAACAAAAGTGAAGCTGATCTTCGATAACAGCAGTCTTCTTCGATGGGGTTACTCTACTGTAAATTCCGTGAGCGCAATGGCTGAAGAGGAGTTTGTTTACCACGTAGTCGATATCTGACTTCTAAGGATTGAAAACAGGTTGCCAAAGAAATGACTGAAGAGTCGCATCGAGTGCAAGCCTTGTTTTTCATAGGAAATCGAAACATTCAACGTATTTCTACTCTACAGAGCAAAAATTATGTATCTAGTCTTAACATTTGTGCAATATAAATCAAAAGCAACGTAAGAGTTTATCAGTAGCTGCAAGACATCTGTCTTCATTCTTCATAATGTAATATTGGGGATAAAAGAAATTCCGGAAAAGGTAGAAATTCTTAAACGTAGAAAATATATCAGTAGGAAGTGTATACTGTATACAAACCCTTCACTAAAGATAATATTAAATATCTTGATACTCTCAAGACTAATCACTCTATAAATCACTGTGTATTACAAAATACAACTTACAGCAGCATTTCACCAGCCGTCACCATTATATCGAGGTTTTATAACTCAACCCACAGACTTTACTTCGTGTGCAGACCTTTTTCTAATAGGGAATCGAAACATTTCACGCATTATTAATACATTTAACACTGCAGGGCAAAAATTATGTATCTAGTCTTAACATTTGCGAAATATAAATAAAAAAAAACGTAAGAATTTATCAGTAGCTGCAAGACAACTGTCTTCATTCTTCATGATGTAATACAGGTGATAAAAGAAATTCTGTATAAGAAACGTAGAATATATATCAGTAATAAGTGTATATTCTATATAAACCCTATTATAATATTAAATACTTTAAAGACTAATAAATCATTAAATAAATCACAGTGTATTACAAAATACAACTTACAGAAGTATTTTACCAACCATTACCATTATATCGGGTATTTTGAACTCAACCCAAAGGCGTCACTTCGAGTGCAGACCTTGTTTCTAATAAGAAATCGAAACATTTCACGCATTATTAATGCATTTAACACTGCAGGGCAAAAATTATGTATCTAGTCTTAACATTTGAGAAATATAAATCAAAAACAACGTAAGAGTTTATCAGTAGCTGCAAGACATCTGTCTTCATTCTTCATGATGTAATACTGCTGATAAAAGAAATTCTGGATGAGAAACTTAGAATATATATCAGTAGGAAGTATGTATTCTGTACAAACCCTACATTGAAGATAATATTAAGTATCTAGATACTATAAAGGCTAATAACTAAAAAAAATTGCGGTGCATTACAAAGTACTACATACAGCAATATTTCACCTACCATTACCAATACATCAGTGATTTTTAACTCAACCCACAGACGTCACTTCAAGTGCAGGCCTAATAGAAAATCGAAAATTAACGTCATTTAACGTATTTCTATTCTATGGAGCAAAAATTACATATCTAGTCTTAACATCTGCCAAATGTAAATTAAAAGCAACGCACGAGTTTATGAGTTGTTGCAAGGCATCTGTCTTTATTCTCCATGATGGTGATAAAAGAAATGCCGGATCAGAATTATAGAAAAAAATCTGTAAGAGAAGTACCTTCTGCATTAATTCAACACTAAACATAATATTAAATATCTAATATTATGTTTATAATAATATAAATATATAAAGATAAACATATAAGGACTAATGAAAAAAGCAGTTCTACATGCACCATTGCATCATCCATTACAGATATGTTGCTGATGTTTAGCTCAACACAAAGGCAGGTATATTAGGGATAATAAAGATTCATTTATAATTTTCTATTTTATAGAATATAATGTGAAGAATGAGAATTTTTTTTCTCTTTATCATAATATGCGCATTGAAAGATGTATATGATGAAAAATGCAACTACTCACCTTTTCTAATATTTTCGCTTTTCAAATTAATTTTTTTTTCATATATCAATATTTTTTAAAATTTTGTTTTGTTGCTGCAAAAAGTTGCTCAAATTATTTTTAAAAAAATATTTTGAGGTAATTTTTCGAAATGATAGAAAGCATATAATTTATCCCTGTCATTCATGATATTTTCTAATTTACTTCGCAAACCTATGAAATTTTTAGATCTGATGGGACTTTAAAGATGAAAAGAAAATTCATTAAAAAATGTAAAACCATAAAACGCTTACCAGATTTCTGTTAAATCTTCTGTTAAAGATTTCAGCTATTTCATATTTCTGTTAAATCAGTAATTCATGTGCATTCCGAAATAAATTAAACAGCTTGCAATTGACTACTATATTTATTATCTTACTAATTAAAAAAACAAATTTTCTGTCGTACGTGTGGTATTTAATTAATATTGCGATTATCAAGAAATAAATTTTTGTTTCTTATCCTTATTAGAAGTTTTCCCAGTTAATTTGAGAAATCTTAAAATAATTTGCCTTTAAAAAAATTATTTGTCTGGTTTTATAATTGAAGTAAATTTCTATAATATTCATTTTGTCTCAGAAAGTATAAATATTTCGCTAAATATTAGGAGTTCCTTGGTTCAACAATTTTCTAATTAAAAAAATGTTTCGACAACTCCAATTGACCTGCCGATACGAACATTAATGATAATATGTTTCCAATTCACGCTAAAACTTCTTATGACTCATCTCTTTGAATTATCCCTCTCCAAAGTTCGGTAATCGTTAGTTGCTCGTTTGCAAAACCTACTGCCACACACGGCAAATGGAAAAGCAATTATCACCCCAAATGAAGCATCGACATTAATAAATAAAGAAGACCTAAACTAATAGTCATCATTACTCATTATGCTTAAACGCTGCTGACATTTCGAACTTCAGGCTTAGGAGAAAATTGATTTTGTTCAGTATTTTTTCTCTGTTAAATGACTCTACTACTTATGCACACAGGTGAGCTTAATAGCCCACAATTTATTTTAAGTGTATTTGAATGATGGACACGAAATGCTATCTTATAAACCAAGAATACCTGTTATCCACATTTATTTGCAGATAGTGAAGTAAATTTTTAAAGCATATTTCTGCATAATTTATTCCATATTGAATATTTTTAATCCATTAAAAATATTTTGTTAGAAAGATAATTTTTCATTTAAAGTTTATAATTTATAGTTAATTTTGTTGTTATAAGTGTTATAGCTAAAGTTTTAAATTTTGCAGTTAAAGATAATTTTTATTAACATAATTGTATGAAATTTTTGTATTTAAAACACCTACTTTATTATTTAAATTATATATATATATATATATATATATATATATATATATATATATATATTTGTTAATCTTAATTAGATGGAGTTTGCTTTCTGAAGCGTTTGACTCTTTCAGTAGGGGAAATAATATCAACATGAAATTTTAAAAGATAAAAATTCTACATATTTGTTGATTATTAATAACAAAGTAAAATGCATAATTATTTTAAATTATTTAAAACCCTTATGACCTTATATGTGAGAATTTCATATTTCTAATAGTAATTAATGAAAATTCCATTTGCAATTAGTAATTTATAAGAATACCATACAAGTAATCATTAATAATAAGTAATTTTATTTTTTGTAATTGATAGAAACAGTTTTACTCTACTTTGTTCTCAGAAAAGTAAACGATTTTTTTTTATTTGAGATTCAAAAGTCTTTCGATTTTATCTTACTAGGAAACTATATTTTGTATATTATCTGGATTTATATAAAGCTATTTTCCATAATCAAAATCATATATCATCCATTAAAAAATAAAAATAAAATATTTGTAATAAATAATATACTTTTCTTTCATCTCTTTAATGGTAGAAAAAGAAAATAACCCCAAAACTCTTTCACTTTAATGTTATAATGAAATTTGATATTCATTTTTTTTCTGTTTGAATTTTCTTTTAATACTATGTTTGTGATTTGTTCAACTCAAGAGAAAAAAAAACAGAGTTTAAAAACTATTTTAGATTAGTGTCTCATTGAAATGGGATACCCAGATATTTTTTCCTTTTAAATATTTTTATTATATTCTGTTTGTGTTTGTGTTTATAATATTCTGAATTGAGATTTTAAAATCAATTCATTTGAAATATTGAATGTGCACTGAATATTCACATATTTCATATTCTCAGATTTAGAATGGTTTAACGAATCTGCATGAATGTCATGAAAACATTTAGTAATTCCAGAAGAAAAATTAATAAAGAAAAAAATAATCTATTTATTTTTTTAAAAAACATTATTTCTTAAATATATAATATAAATAAACAACATTAATCAAAAAAATGAAGAGGAAATAGATTGTTAGAATATTATAGAAATAGAACAGCATATTAAAGGTATTCATAACAAACATACGGTACAGTCTTGCAATAATGTAAATTTATAATCTTGTAATAACTCGCAGAAAAAGTTGCTCACAACATGAGAGGAAAAAAATCTAGTATTGTCTTGAATATAAATTCAACCTAGGATATAAAATTGTCTAGGAAATAATTAAACATTTTGAATCGAAAGTTCTGATTTTTAAATTTGCATCATGTAGATATAGTTCGAAAAACTGTCAAGATATTAATGCCTCCAACTAAAACTTGCAGATAAGATTACTTCATACCTAAAAAAAATACCTTAAGAAAAATCTAAAAATTCTACTTTCGATTACAAAAAATATCAGAAATTTTCAATTAAATGTTTTAGTTTTAAAGTTCCTATATTACCTATAAAATGTATATGCTTATTTAGGTACAATGTGAGAGGCCATTTCAGTTTTTAAGGCAAAGGAAATGAAATTGTATGCAAGGGGGATAAAGTCTATATTCAAAATATTATTTCAGAAAATCTTATAATTTATAATAATAAATAGTATATGTAACAAATCATTTATTATTTACCTCTTTTGTAATTAAAAAAATATTTCCAAGTAATAAAAAAGTACCATATTTTAAATATGTATCCAAATGCATGCATATTTTTCATTCTAAATGAATTAAATTCAATTTCAACATATAAGTACTAGTAATAAAATAATGGTAATTACTGCAATTGCGGGTACAGGAATAAATAATTCTAGATATGGAACAATTTTGCACACTAAATTTAAAATGTGAATACAAAAAGAGAAGTCTAAATAAAAGCGTTTGAAATGGATTTTTCTTAAATAAAGAAAGAAAAATCTAAGGGCTATTAGAAAAAAAACCTCATTATTACAATCTTTAAAATGTTAGAGAAATTATTTCTGTTTAATAAAGAAACTTTTTTTTCATGGAATTATGAACCGTTACCTATATCCTGTCTGCTTTTTTATTGAATTTCATTTTCCTTTAAATATCCCTTTTAGTTATTCTAATTTTACTATTTTAATTAATTCACTGGCTTTGCGATACGTAGACATTTTCAAACATTGGTATCTTGATCTTTTCACTTTCTCAATCTGGTTCAAATTAATGTTTTTAAAGCAATTAAAGATCTATTTCATGGTTTTAAATTTAATGTATCTATCATTTAATATTTAATTTAATATATTTATTTTGAATTTTATACATTTAATAATTTATGCATTCCTTATTCTTAATATTTTTGGAATATTCTTCTTAATTTTAGTGATTTATTTATCCATATATTCTTATTTTAATTTTATGTAAGCAAATTTTGAGAAAGAATGATTTTTTTTATTCTTAATGAAAAGATTTTTATGTGAAGTTAATAAGACATTTAAAAAATGAAATACAGTATTTAAGCATCTTTTATAGATAAATCATACTTAAGATATACCTCAGCATACTTTCTGAATTATATATATATTACCCCAAATGAAATAACTTTAAAATGTTAGATTTTTTTTGCAGAGCTAACGTGCATTGAGTTTATTCTGTTGTACTTTAAAATATAATCAACACTAGAAGAAATATCTCCGTGTTTATGAAAAAAGACATATACAATAAATTTTTATCCGATTAAAAGTCCTATTCCTTCGAAGTAGTTAACAATATGTGTGTGTGTGTGTGTCATAAAATACTTCATGAAGTAAATTAATAAGAAACAGAAAACGAACCATTTTTTCCACGCCATAAAATATACTTTATTTGTTTCAAAACTAATTAAATGAAGCAAAGGAAGGAAAAAAACGAAAGAAAGACGATGAAATATGGAAAAGAGCCTCCATTAAAGAAACAAAGAGAAGATTTTGTTCGGCCCCCACTGTTGCATTAATAATGAAAAGGACTTCGTTAAACAACTGCTAGCAAATTAACGGTTCCCAAGTTAGCAGAAAAAAAAATCTGAAACACAGTTCGTTTTGAATTAATGTTAAATCACAGGCCCCTGGCTTGATTTATGGATGCTTAATTGATCGAAAGTTAATCAATCAAGTCTTTGGACAACGACAGTGGGTTCAATACCTTTTATCATTATCTTTTCTCCCAGGGAAGTGCTAACAAAGTCCTAAGCTCTTGAGCCCAGCAATTAAGCAAAAGTGTAAATTAAACGCTAGAAGTGGAAATTATCATATTTTTCTCTGTAAGCTGATTATTCCTGATGCCCTTATCATTCCGGAAAGGACAGTCCGCGCTTAAGTTCAAAACTGTATAGAATTCGGTTAGTTTATGGGTGGAAAAAAATCCGATGGCCTTATCGCGTTCTACCAGGACCCTTCTAAAAGTGCTAAATAATTCGAAATGCTTTTTAAAAGATGTTTTTTTCCTTCGTTTTCTTGATGTTGTTTCTTCAATCTCTGACAGATTGACGTATAAGCTTCGAATCAGGAAACAGTTAATTCCTTAAAAATAAAGTTTGAAATAAATAAGACGTTACGTTTCTTTTTTTGAAAAATATTCCCGAACTTATCTTATATTTTGAAAATGATTGAAAAGGTTTAGAAAAGCATTTTTTTCATTGAAAAGTGATTTACATGGTATGCATTAGAGAGATTTTTATCGACTTTTCTTTGAGAGTGATAAGCATAATAGTTTTTTTTTCTCTAAGCATTGGAATGAAAATAATTGAAGTGTTGGCTTTGAAGATGGAATATGATTGAACGTGGGTGGCTTTGACTGGGAGAATATCTGTCATCTACGAAAAATGATAACATATATAATCTAAAAGAAAATGTTAGAAACCTTTTAATCCAGAATTTTTATAAATATTCCTTAGAATTACAGCATGTGTCAACATAAAATGCGGAGATGTTTATAAAATAAAATGGTCCTAATAATTCTGAAAAACAAGTTTTAGGATTTTTTTTCTTTCTCTCATCTTTACATGTGATGTTTTTTATATATTTAGGTGTGTGTAAATAACATTTTTACAAAAGTTTGCTGATATTTTCCGATTTTCAAGAATTTTAATAAAATTATTTTGAATATATAGTTTATTTTAGAAAATATAATAGCATTATATTTTCTTTTTAAATATTCTTGGTCCACATATACATTTTCTCAAATATTACTTAAAGAACGTAATCTAATTATACTTAATTATTAGAGCAATTACATGATATAATGATACATTACATTTTTCAATTAAAAACATTCATAATTATGTCAATCAAAATTATTTTGTAACCTCCTCCAAAACAAATTGTAGTATATTCATTTTCTTGAAACGACATAAAAAATGACCAGCTTACTTTTACTTTGTGTAAAGAATTTCAAATACTACTAATTATTTACTTTTTAAATATCCTTTCATTTGTGCCATTGTAAGGACTCAGAATATTTAATATTACTTAAGTTTGTAATTAAAATTGTGATTATTTTTCAATTATTCGCTATTACATTATGATGGAGAGACCATACTATTCCAGTTATGTCATTCCAATAACTTATTTTGGAATAGAGGAGTCATAATTATCCAATAATATTTCTCCATGAAATCGACTATTCACATTACAATTCGAGCATATGGGTAGATTCTAAAGTAATGTTCTTTCTCATTAGAAAAAAAATTGCTTTATACAAAATGCTACCTTTTCCAGGGAAAAAGGAAAAGAAAAAGGAGAAGAATCATACAATAAATAAAAAACTGATCACAAGCAATACATTGTAGGTGAAAAAAGTATCGTACTTTTAATAGATAAAAATAAAAATTTTATACATAAAACTGTATAAAATATGAATAATTAAAGGCGTTGATTTCAACGAAAAAAAAGAGCTTGCGTTGATTTTGCTGTTTGCTGGCACTTTTTCATTGTTCTAATTATGGCATTTATTTAGCACTGTTTTTAATCTATGGAGAAATCAAAGATAGAGAAATGAAAGGCAGCCCTTTATAAATATTCTTTTACAAATAAAATGTGTGATCTCTTTATAATATCGAAATCTCTAAATAATAAATTGGCTGTGATGAAAGAATTTTTTTTTCAGTTACAACTTTGTATATTAATTTTTAATCAAACCTTATTAATGTGTACTTCGATTTAAAACCTAAACGTGAATTCTTAAAGCTGTTTTTAACAATTTATATTAGTTTTAAATATTAAAAGTTTAAGCTCAAAATTCTGATATTATTACGCAGTACAGATAATATGATACATTTTCATAATCACAACATAATTTATATTTAAATAGCGGCAATGCTTCTAATCTCTTATTGCCAATGCTTGTGACTGGCTTATTGAATTTATAAATTTGAAATACCATCCATATATTTCATTGTTGGAGGATAGTACTTCAAAAATGCCTTTTACGATGCTTTTTTGATTTTCATGAAACCTTAAGCAAGCAGTGCTTGAAAATTATTTCGCCGCTTTCCTGTCACAGTATAGTCATGGTCAAAGATCTAATGCCCACTAGTGGTGGGTAAATGCGAAATAAAGAAGATTTTAGTATGGGTTAATGTGTAACTCTTGATATCTGTTTAAGTTAAAAATAAATATATGGGCCCCTAACTGAACTTTCTTTTACAAAAACAAAATCTCTATATATTTCAAAAAACTACACATTTAAATTATTCAAACCACATTTTGATTTTTAAATGCTAAAGGATATGCAGAAACACCAATTTTCTTTTTACAATCTTCTATAGTAAAAAAAAATCATGATAATACTTCTAATATTTTGGAACTATTTTGTTAAACAAAACTTAAATGTAAATACAAACTATTAAAAAAGTTTTTAAAAAATACTTGGACAGTGATCTAAATCACCTAAATTCCTTACTTAAATTTGAGCTTTATCAGACTAAAGAATTCTTTCAACTAGAACTTCAATAAATTGGAGACAAATAAAAGTAGAATGTTTTATTCATCACAGTTTAGAGTAATGCAAATATTTGAGCTTTTATTCTATTCAAGGCGCCGACAAAAAGCAAATATTTATCTAAGAATCTCAACACCAGTGTTTTAATTTATCTCGACATCTTTTTTCTGGAGTTTTGTTTTACAATCCATCAATAAAATTTAGAATTCCATTGATAATTCTAGTATTATTTAACTATTCAGAAAGTAGAAGAATTGAATTATTTAGCGTTTACGTTTTTAATCAGTACAAATTTTATTATGTCACACAATATTTTAGTAGTACATATTCTGTCCGCACAAAAAATATTCTTCAGAGAATATTACTATCGACAAGAGAACATATATAGATAGAACATTTTCCGCTGTCTATTTCTATACAAAATCCCTTTTGCCACGTTGTATGGAATTCATTCAGCTTCGTATTACTTTCAAGAGGATCATAAATAGTATGGTCTGACACATCACAAAGAAAAGGAAGAATAGAATGAAACTGATTTCTTCAAAAGGAATAAATTCTAACTTTTCAAAGACTTCAAAGAATTGTTGTGAACTTGAAGACTGTATTTTCCTATATCATAAGAATTTTTCGTAATTTTACTATAAGAAATATATTTACTCTAAGTGAAATGTGCTTGATTTAATTAGGAATGATAAAAATCTTGATGTCCAACGAATTCGAAACATTGTATAAAAATATTAAAATAATGCTTTTTTAGTTCAAGAATCTCAAGTAATCACTTAAGAAGTTTTATTTTCTTTAAAGAACTTGCAAATACTGAATACCAATCTTATTTTTAGTGAAAAATTTTATGAATCTATAGAAGAAAATAAATTTATTATATTTAGAAGTATTATTAAAGGTTTTGAAAAATGTTGCTTTTATTTAAATTATAAAAATACTTTGTGAACGTTACAGATTATAAGATAATGTAAAAGAATAGTTGAAATATTTAAAAATAATAAACTTGAAAGCATTCGAATTTGCAATAAATTGATGCTGTTTTAATGGGAATTAAAAATGTATTTTTGAATAGAAATATATCCGTTATTTTTCAACCGAAATTGATTTGAATTGAGCGCTAGACTTCTTATTAAATCATGGTCACTAAAATAATCCATTTAAAGCTAAACATTTTAAAATTTATAAATGCATAAAGAGTAACCTTTAAAGTTTTTAAATTCTTCTGAGTAGTGCAAAAGTCGAGATATTTTCAGAGTGTTCAATTTTTCTACTTACAACAAAACGTTGAAAACATAAACCCCGTTGAGGCTTTAAGGTTTTTGGAATTTTCAATTAATAAAAATATGCATATATTTGTTGTATTTTTATTGTAACTAATCTAAAAGTGACGATTATCTACGTATTAATTTGATATATTAAAAATTTTTAAATTCCCTTTTTGAAATTCTGATATCTATCATTGATAATCCACATTTCTTTTTTAAGTTCACAGTATTACAACCAATAAAGATTCCCTACAGAAAGCAATTTTCTATTTTAAAAAAGGAAAATAAAATGTTTATTTCTACGTGACTTAATTTTTTTATTTTCATAAGTAAAAATTAAAATAAAACATAATCTTAATTGCAAATATCATATTCAAATCTGATGAATCACAAGCGATACTATTTAGAAGTATCATAACTTATTTTACAATGAATTTTACAATAAATAAATAAAAATTATATTACACTAAAACTAAAAATCGCAGAAATTTCCCAAAATTATTCATATTTAATCCTTTAATTCAGTTTAATTTAATTACAAAATGTTTATTTGAAGTGAAATAGTCTCAAATTAAATAATCTAAAATTTTATATTTATTAAGTTAAACGAATATGCATATCTATAATTTCTTAAAGAATTCTGCATAAGTAAATTACTTTACAAAGTGATTATCCAGTAATAAAATGCATTTTAGATGGTGTCGGTGAATGAATACCTTCAAACAAATAATCCTATAAAGTTTTTTTCATGAAATAATTAATTTGTTTTACATCAAAATCCTTCTTTTAAGGAAATGGACAAACATTTTCTCAGTAAATTTAATATTTAAGACGACAAAATTATATTAATGGAAATATACTTTCATGTTTCTTAACTGTTTTATTCAAGATTGGTGAATAATTTATAAAAATGGCGCATTAGCTAATGTATTTCAAATGCTCTGTTTACAATCATTTTCAAATTCTAAAGTATAAATATTTTTAACGAAACTTCAAATAGGTTTCCATAAAGTAATTAATTCATCATGTCCATATGTTTCAGTTCGATGCAAATATTTAAGGTAATCAAAACAGCAAAATTTCATGAGATATTTAATTCAAGTCAAGGCTATTTTATTGCATTGCATTACATAAATGTTTTAATAATTCAAAATAATATCTGTTAGTTAAAAATATTATTAAAATTTTATTTATAAGGATAATAAATGAATTTTATTTTCATACTTTAATCATGTAGTTTTCTGAAATCTATTCTCTAAAACTTGGAATAGTAAAAGGTATATGCAATAATGTGATGGAAAAATGTTAACAAGGAATTTATTTTTACACTGCTTTAACTTTTCAATTTGATACAAAAATGTTAAGAATGATTTGTATCAGGATTAATTTTTCATATCGTAATGTCATGAATTACAAACATATATATATATATATATATATATATATATATATATATATATATATAGTTCTTAATTATAATTTCATAGCATAGTTCTTTTGCCTAAATTGTTTTCCAAAATTGTAAAATATTCATGATTTAAAATTAAAACAACTTTCACTGTGTTCTATGTTCTAAATTTGCGTTTAAACTCCGTTCGTTAAACTTACGTTTACTCCGTTCCAAATTCAGGTTAAATCATTCTCTAGTAACAGTAGTACCCTATAGAATCCTAAGTACAGTAGTACCCTAAGTACCAGTAGAACAAAACAAGTGCTCATAAAGGAAAACCGAAATAGAAATTACTGGTCCCAGATAGTAACAATAAATTTCTGAATCTACAAGTTTTTTTTATATATTTTTATGCATGTCATTTGCATGTCTCTATAGTTATTTATCATTTTTTATTATCTCACATTATTTTCTTATTTTTTTTCTTCAATTTCTCTATATAGTTTGCCCACAGCTATTAAGCTATCCGCATTTCTCTGTAAGTTCTTTCCATTATCACCTTTTATTTTGGGTATTTTTGTTCCCTTCATTTAATTATTACTTTGCTAAAACAATGATATAGATGTGCAGAATCTAACCCCGTTGGGGATCTCTGAGGAGATCCCTGGGTGGTTTGTCGTGTCTTTCTTTGTTTTTATCCTCTTCTTTTTCTTCCATCTTGTGCTGCTCATCCAACTGGTTAGATAACTCAGCGTTATAGTTTCAGGATGGTATGTTCAGAATGTTTGCATTTATTTACTTTTAACATATGTTGCAACCAAATCTGTTATTTAGTAATTTAGTTTTAAGCAGGATATTCCGAATTAGTTTTATCATTTTTTTCTCTCATTGTATCATATAGAAATGTTTTTAATTCTGATATCTTTTAATAGAAAACTGAATAATTCACTTTTCCTTTGTGGAAAATTCGGAATAATTATTATTTCGTAGTTTTAAATTCCAAATCCTCTTTTCTCTCGTACTTTATTCTAATATGATGCAAGGCATGTCGAACCTGCAGTTGTGTGTCATTATTTTGGGTAAATCACTTCACTTGATATCAATGTCTGTAACTATTTAATCAGCAGCGTATCTGACATTTAGTCAACCACATATCCTCAATATGTAATTATAAGATTTTACACAAGTTATAAATACGTGTCATTATGTTTGAATTTTTTTAATTTTGGAAAGTCACGTTCAGATTTCCTGTTCTCTTCTGTTCGGGGGATAGAGGATAATGCTTATCTTAGGTCTTGATTTTTTTGGAGTTTCTCTTCTCTATCTGTATATTATTAGAAAATACTCATTCTACATTTTTTTAAAGTGTTATGGTCGAAAATAAAATATATCATCTTTATCTCTGAGAAGATAACAATTCAGTGCTTAATAACAAAAAAAATAGCTGAGCAAATTTTCGAAAGAGTTTTTCATATACCAAATAATTTCATATCATCAATAGCATCATGCATGAAATACTGGGAATGGAAATAAATTAGTACAATTTTATGCTTTTCATTTCCCAGATTAAATAAGAAAACGCTGTCTGAATCCAGAAAAATGAGAAACTTCTTACCAAAATTTAGAAGAATCTAATGTATTCTTCGAAAATTCTTTTAAAAAAATCAATGTAATTGTTGAGACTTTTCTAATTTTCATTTTGGATAAAGATTCCAGGAAAGTTTAGAAATTACTTTTTTTGTATAGTTAATTTTACAATATTTCTTTATTAAATTTTATTATCTATTCTTTAAATATGCATTAAATTAATTTTTTATATCATTTGCGTCTAGAAAAGAATTAGCATTCATAGAAATTCAAAATATCTCTTCCACTTTCTCATCTTCTATATCTAGCATTCTATTTTCAACTAGATATATTTTCAAATATTTATTTTTAAAAGAATGCTGGTAAAAGAGCTTAAAAATTTATGAAGTTTCGACAAATTATTTTTATTATTAAATTAAAGATTAAAAAATTTGATATTAATAATGGGAGATAGTTGAGGAAAAAAAGATCATGAAAGCTTTTTGTCTTCCATATTTATTGAACAATTCCAGATTTCGTTAAGGAAACTCCTCGATATTTTTTTTCTTGATCTCGAAATTTTTCATAACCTATCGCTTCATTTCAGGAACTTAATTAGAAAACTCCCTTCAGAGCAAGGAGAAATTATGATTCACAATCTAGGCTAACTAGTCACATTAAACTGGAATTAATGGCAGACGCTCCGCGGTGCTAAATGAAGCGAGTGCAGTAAGCTTGGAGACGACTTAATTTAGTACGTTTAGAACGATGAAACAGGTTATTTAGGGACCTGTATCAGCAGTTATTCTGGTTCGAAGAATTAAGGACTGTGACTAATTAAAGGTGTCTTCACCGTTTTTATGTTCCTCTGACATGATATGTAGATACTCATTTTTTTTCTCCTTGGCCTTACTTGAAGTTTTATTTTCCAAGTATAAGAAAAAGAGAAATTATTAATGAATTTCATTTAATGATGATCGTAATGGTCGACACCTTAATTGACAATGATCTCTCAGTTAATTAATGTAGGTTTGCTCACCTCATAACTGGAGTTTAATCAAATGAAAATTTTCTTGGATAAGAGAGATAGCTTTTCTTTCTCGTCTTTGGCAATACTGTTTATTTTTCTGCGGAATATATTGCATTATCTAATTAAATTATTACGATATTAGTCGCAATACTTATAAAAATTACTGTATTTTTACGAAGGCAAATCTAACCATATTTTGAAAGTTTATTGATTTATTTAAATAAATCTTTATATATA
>JAOUZG010000635.1:4188991-4206644 GCA_026289955.1 Argiope argentata | reverse complement strand
ATATATATATATATATATATATATATAATTTAACCAGATGTGATCTGAAGGATTAACACTAGAAACGTAACCTTTAAAAAACAAACAAGAATGATAATCATTCGTTTCCTAGACGAAGTGTATTTAAAATCAATTTTATAGCTGATTTAAATAAAAGCATGCTACCTTCAGATTATTTCATAACTCTTGATAGTCAAGTAGGATAAAAAAATTATTTTACACGTATCAGTGATGTTCTCCGCACAATGCTCTTGAACATAATAAACAAAAATTGCTCGTCATTCTGCGCAAATTATAAGGACGAAATGCACAACTTTTTTTCTTTTTTTAAAATTTCGGATTGTTTAGGTCGTTGAATCTTTAAATTGAAGCTAATTTGAAGCTAAACTTCTAACTTCTAAATTTGAAACTCACTTATAACAGTACTTGTTTATCGGGGCAAATTTGATATGTTGAGACGCTTCTGCATCCATTAAGCATTAAGAAGTTCAATAAAATCTTCATCTTCCGATTCATTCTCAGAAGAAGAATTATCTTCCCTAACTTAATTATTTCAATAATTCTCGTACAGCTTCTGGCCTACCCCACAAATTGTCTCCGTGAAAACGTTTCGATTTCTCCAAACATACACAGAAATACCTTCTTCATACTAACGGGACAGATAACCATTCGTCTCAGAGACGACAATTGTTCTGGATATGCTACAAGCAGAAATATTTTGGGGAAAAGGAATGTCCTCATCCGTAGTTTCCAAGTTCAGATTAAGTTACTGAGTAGAACAATTCATTTACTGGTATAGGAGAAGAATAGTCAAACTTTATTTCATAAGCGTTCGTCCAGGAGACGAATGGTTAGCATTCTAGGGTTAAAAAACGGTACATCGATAAGTAATAATCATATATGAATTAATTATAACATATTAACATTATATATGTCCATTATAATAGATCATGCAAGGTAAATTGGTTTCAAACATAGAAGCTATATGACTCCTAACTATTGTGTTAGTTCTTGTAATATAAAACGATGAAAAAATAAAAAAAATGTACAAAACAAATATTACTCACTTGTAAAATGTTAATTCTTTGTTCCATCATTTGCTTCCTTTTTAGTGAAATAGATTAAGGTGATATAGTTCGTGCTCTATATTAAAAGGATAATGTTTAAAAATTCCATGTATATATATATATATATATATAACATGAAATAATTTGAAAAAAGCATGATAGATGTATTCATAATGCAAATTTTCATGTTAAGCTCAGTACAAAATCTTCAATGTCTCTTGCGTCAAAATTTCTTCACTCATTATCGTTTTTACAAACAAAGTCATCTTAGATTAGTTATAAAAAATAATGAGGAAATTGCTTTTTTCCTCCATTACAACAAACAACGGAATGACAAATTCAGATCCACTGAAATTATTGTTATAATTGATTTTTTACAGCTAAGTTCCAATAGCCTTGAAAAACAACTAAACGATGCAGTGACCACCAATTTATATTACACCGGTTTTGAGAACAATTTCTTGTCCACTTAAAGTTATGATGGAAATTTTCATCAAAATGTAAAGAAGGGTTGAAGAGAAACAATAAAAAATCATATGCGACTTGAATTTAATTTTAATATGAAAATTTTAAAAAAATAACTCGAAAAGATTTTACAGTTTTGCAAAAACAATTCTCCTGCACTGAAAACCAATGAGAATCAACAAAAAAAAGGTAATTAATACGAATATTATTCAGATTAAAATTGTGAAACAATTTGAAGTTGTTTAAAATAGCCATAAAATTAATTCAAAGATTCGAAAATTTGTAATAAATATGCGAAAGAATATTAATAACTTGCATAGCTATAAATTTAATCCTCTCGAGGCATTTTTATCGAAATCTATCTTTTATTCTTTTCATTTTATCACTCTCCATAGGAAAATATAGTTAGTGATATAGTGTAAAAATCAAATTATGTGATTAAGAAACCACCATCCATAGCAGAATCTCCAGAGGCATTTTTAAGAGAAGATAAAATTAATCCTCTAAAAAAATAAAGCAGTTTCGCATTTTAAGTTTCTTTTTAAAAGCTAAAATGCAGTTTCAGTCATAAATTTCTTGAATACCTGACACCTCCATTAGAAGCACTTTAGAAAAGAAAGGTATCTTGGATGAATTTTGACAGATTCGAAAAATTTTGTAAGATGAAAACTGGTTTAAGTGTCTATTTATTGTTCCAATAAGTTGGAAAACTTGCATTAAGAATTTTATAAATTACACTTAATGCTATATTTTTTTATTGAAAATTACTCCCATCTTTTTCACAATCACTTTTGCTTTTCAAAATTTTGCTTTTAAGTCCTGTTTCCTAATAACTCTAAAAATTTTTAGCAAGATTTCGTATTATTTTATTCCAATTTAGAGTATTAGATGTAAAATAAATCGATCCATTCAAAATCTTCCTTCAAAGACGAACAAATAATTTGAAATATAAGATGTATAACAATGTGAATTCTCACAGTTTTATTTGAAGCTTTTAAATAAAAAAAGGCAAATTCGTTACATTAATTCTTTTTTTTAACTTGTTACAGCTTTATTTGTTACATTAAGCCATTTTAACATATTATACCTTTGTTTATTACGTTAAGGATCTTATAACGTGCTACAGCTTTGATTTTTACTTTAAGCAATACAATTTAACATATATCAATCAGAAGACCTGTAAAATAATTAAATAATTTCATGATTATTTGCTTGAGCCCCTATATTGCATTATACTATGTTTAGTTATTGATATCCTTTATAAATTTATTCACTAGATAATAGTAAGTAATCAGTTATTTTTAATAAAATAAAAGTTTTAAAATATAATTATTCTTAATTACCCAGGTAGCACATACTGTAGCATAATATTGTACAATATTCTGCGATATTATATGATATTAAACAATATTCTACAATATTAATCAATATTGAGAATATTGATCAATATTGTACAATATTTGTGTGCTACTAGGGTAACAATTGCAATTCTGATTATCAAACCATATGAAACAATATGTGAATTAACATTTGAGAATGCTTTTTGTAAACAAAATATAATCCTAGTAACCAGTTTCTCTATTATAAAAAGTGCATATCATGGTAATATAAGCTGGCTTTAATAAGTGTTTTATAAGTCTTCGATTTTTGTCAAAAGCGTAATATATCAGATTTTCAAAAGGGTCAAATTGAACGATGGCAACTAGCTGAAACATTTGTAAACGAAACACAGCTTTTAGGCTTTTTTATTTTATTGTTTTTAAGGTCATTATAATGCAACCAACCGCAGAACGGGAAGATAAACTCGGTGGTACAAAATAGTGGATTGGAGGATATGCTGAGCGAAAAAAGTAATGGAGTTGATTGAAATGCTTAAAAAGAGAAGAGCGGTAACTAAAAGTGACTGCAGATCTAAATTCCCATCTTGGTACTCCAATATTAATAATTACAATTAAGAGGCACCTTCATATACAGACAATTTACGGCACAACAGCAATTCGTAAATCACTTGTCACAGATTTGAATGCCAAATGACGTTTACAAATTAGAATTTAGTGAATTTTTAGGAATTTAAACCGCGCTTGTTGTAATCTTAACTTGAATGTAAATAAACTCTAATCTTTCTGACATTTTATGAAACTCAGTTATACCGTTTTATTAAGTTAGAATTTAAGACCTTAATTCTTAACAAAATACAAAAATATTTATTTTTATTACCTTTAGTTTAAAAAATATAATAAAGATATCAAAAATTATCTATACAAATTTCTTAGCCAGATAAATAATTTATATGCTATCAACTTTAATTCATCACTTTTATTATTACTAAATATTTAAAAAAACTCATTTTAACAAAATTTTGACATTTTATTTTATTTTGTCAAAATACGAAAATATATATACATATATATTAATTAATATTATTGGAAACCTGTGCTTTGTTTTTAATTATCTTCCTTAGAAACAAATAAATTCCCAAGAGATATGCTAAAGTTCCTCGAAACATAGAGCGTTAAAGAGTGTCTTAGCTTAAAACAAGCATTAAAAAAACGACATTTACCACTGTTTAACTTAACTTCTCGAAAAATTAAAATTACTTTATCTGCTCTAACGATGGGGAGTTTTTCAGTAAAAGATAAGACGTTTTCTCTTTAATAGGGTCTGGACATTAAACTAAAAAAATGAAAGAATACTTTTCTGCGGGGTGTTTAAAACAAGCTATTACGAGATCTGACTTTAAAGAAAATTGGGAGAGAGAAAGAAAAAAACAGGACATGACCTGTTTATCATTAATGTAATTCTGAATTTTACAGAAAGCTAATTAGCGAAGAAAGGTATATTATACACATTCGTTTTAAATTTTTATAAACTTTGTCCTTTTTTATTAATATTCATGTTTTACTAAATATTATTATGTTGATGCATTATTTAACTAAAAAGATGAGATAAAATTTGTTAATGCATTTTATAAAAGAATTTCTTAAATTACCCTCAGGCGGAATATTGTGTTCATAGAAAAGAATATTTTAATGGATACAAGTTAAGATTTTTCTATAATATTATTCAAATTATTAAGCTTAATTTTAATTAATTTTTTTATTTTAAAATTTGACATTCTTGTTAATGTGTCCAAATACTTTTGGATAAAACCTTCTATGGTTTTCTTTTTATATAATTATTAAATAAATTTTTTTAGAAATTTAGTTCCTTACCTTAAATGTGAAACTTACATTATGGCATCTTAATAAGCAGGTCTTTCTAAAGATGCACGGATCTGCTAAGTTCATTCTTTATTGAGGGGAGGGGGGACAAATATGTCAATGAAAACAATTCATTTTTAGAATAAAATTTGGTTTTGTCTAAAAAAGAACAAGAAAGCAACATTTTCTCTACTAAAAAAGTACATAAATGATGTATATATTTTTATGTTTGTTAAATTGTTCTTCGTTCTAGGAGCCATAGCTCTAAAAATTTGGTAAAGGATTTGCATACGTTATAAATGCCTTGTTTTATTACATGAAACTGAATAAATTTTAGTTTAGGTATTTCTCATTAATATTTAAGAACAAAACCGAAAAAAAAATATATATTTTAATATTACTTTAAAAGTTTTTATGAACATTTTATTCTTTATGTGTAAAAATACACATAAAGAATATGAAATAATCACTGGAGAAAAATATTTTATTATTCTATCGTAATAACAAATGTAAATCCTAAATTTTCTAATTCTTTTCTATAATAAATGTGCGTTTGAAGGATTCTTAACTGGCGAATAAGGGATTTATTTGAATATTTTTAGTATGAAAAGGTAATCAGCTTAGAGGAAGCTGCTAAAATTATTTGTTGTTCTCAACATTTTACCAAGGAAATACAATGTTCATAAATAGCCGGCTTTCTGGTTAGAGGTACCGCGTCTTCCTCGTGTTCTGCGAGCCTCGGTTTAGGCATGGTTGTTCTTCTGTGTGCTATCTGTGAGATGTGTGACTGTGCCCCCTGTAAAAAAGGGGTTGTGCAATCAAATGTAGTGAGTGTATATCTAAGTCATACTATTGGCCCCAGTTGGTGCTACTTCAAAAACAAGAGACGCTCCTTTCGGCTTAAATATGCTGCTGAATTAGCGGGGGGCTTGTCCATGGTAAGTGCTATAAGTAACAACATGTTTATAAATTCACTTATTGTAACTACGATAAATGCTACTGAAAAAATTCAAGTCTTTTTCCCCCTAAGTTTCAATTAAAAACTTTACAGAGATGTTATAAAATAATATCATAAATATATATTTGTGTCTTAAACCAAACATTTAGTCCTAGAAAATTAATATTGTATAAACTTTTGGTTATATAATGTAAAATATCAAATGAGATGTAGACCTTTAAATTCTGTTTGCGAAGTTGACATTTAACAAAAATATACGGATTAAAAAATTTGGCACTTCCCAGGCTAGTGATTGAATTTCTTTCAATTTTATTGTTAGTTTTATCTTTTCTAGAAGCTACTTTCAATTACCAATATGGTTAACATAATTTAAGTCATATGAATATGCACTCATTCCTCTCATTAATTTTATCTATTATGCTATTGTTTCAGCTAAAGACAAAACAAATAATAAATTGATCTGCGAAAAAGTTATTTTCATTTAAATGTGCAAGCCTTAAAAAGGAGGGAAGGAAAACAAAAGAATTAAAAGTTTCGTTTATTTCTAAAACTGCTTTGCTTAGTAAGCTATTTGTTTCATGTTTAATACAACTCGTTTAAAAATATGAATTCAAAGCCCTATTTGATAATATTCCTGCTTCGAATTGTAAATAATGTGTCGTAATTGTTACTGGATACGAATGGAAATATTTTTGAATGGTGCTGAATAATATCAACATTTTTGAATACAACATCCTATCTTCATTAAATTCTGCCTTCAAATACTTTGCAAAATATAATTCATTAATAAATGTTTGGTAAATGTCTTTATATTTAAAGAAAACAACGTAGAAAATATAGATTATCATTCATATATTTAAAATTATCATCTCAGGTTTAATTTAATAATCCTTATTCAATAAAAATTATTAAAATGCAAATAAGAAAATCGGGGTTATAATAATTATATCGTGCAAATATTTCTTGAATGATCACAGACCATTTGTGGTTTCCCAACGTAAAATGTATAAATAAACAGCTTTTAACTATGGAAACTGAATGAAGGAATTTATTAAATTTAAAATAGAATAGGATGGTGGAGAATAAATAAACATGTCTTATTCATTCCATTTAGAATGTAGATATTTCAAACAAAAGATTACAACATTTCAAGAGATAAACATATCTTCATTATACGAGGTTGAAATTAAAAATTTCATTTAAATCTTCTTTATTTTCTATTTCCTTTGAGTTTCTTCAATGACATATATTAATATTAAATATATTAAAATGTTTTGAATTAAAAAAATAACATTTTTTTATTTTGATTGGACATAAAATAAAGGTGAAATGTAAAATACAGTTCATTCATGAACAAACTATCTCAACCTTTATTTTAAATTAATAGAAATTTCTACAAATGAATTGTATGAATATTAAATTCATGAAACGAAACATTTCAGAGAACGATTCACAGTTTTCTGAGAAATTTTGGTAGTTGATAATACTCAATTCTCCGAATAAATAAGGTTAAAAAACAAATTCAAACGACTGCTTCACTTTAATTGAAACTTCATTTATAATTAAAGACACTTTTCTATTAAATCCCCTGAAATAAATTTCAGTTTCTAAAAGAGATAAAGCGTATGAGCATACTTGCAAAACTTTATCTCTTAATCAAAAGTGTGACATTAAATCTAACAGAAACAGCAAACTAAATAAGAAAAAGAGAATTTTCTGACTTAAAAACTAGCTACAAATAAAAAAGGAATCATCCTCACTGAAGCGCTCGAGAGATTGCAAATCGTAGCTAAAGTTTCTGATTTATCTTTTCTGATATTTTAGTTAATTACTTTTTGATCCACAGCCAGATGTGGAATTCTCAAGAGATATATAAGCTCCGATTCTAAGTGGAATTTGAAAAACAACATTTTAGTGTTTTTGCTTCTTTCAAACATCACTTAGTGCGTTAAAATGATGGCTGGAAGCACAAAGCTGCACATTTTTTTTCTTTTATTTCTTATTATTCCTCTCTCAACTATCTTAAGTCTGATTCGAAATAAATAAAAAAAATGAAAACTTAAAATGGTTTGCGTTTGTTTTCGAAAGTGAAATGCTTCCTTACTCTTAGGATAAATTTGTGTTCCTTAATTAGCTGACATTTCTACATTTTGATTTTCAGAATATGAAATTTAAAGAAACTTTATTATTTAGATTCTGATTAAAATGGTGAATTGAGTTATTCTTTTAGAAAAAAGATTTCCTTTCCTATATTTCAAGATAATAAATCACACATTTATTACATACCTATAATTAAATCTATTGATATCCGTGTAGTTGCTATTGTCTATTTTAATTTTATTATACACAGTCTCTGAAATCGTTGCGACAACACTTCAATTTCTAATTAAAATGATGAAATGGGTTATTCATTCAGTAAAAGTATACCCTTTTTTATGTTTCAAGATACCAAGTTCCACATTTATAACATACCTGTAATTAAATCCATTGATATCTGAATTACTGTTAACGTCTATTTTAATTCTAACATATGTAGTCTCTGAAGTCTATGCAACAACGCTTCAATTATTAGATTAACATAATAATTTGAATCATCTAATAAGGGGCATAGTTGAGCGACTTGTTACACGATGCTGAATTCACTTAATTAAAATTCGTTTGGTAGCTTAAATTACTTAATAACTGTTACTCTCTTAATTTCCGTGTATTAAAATGGATCATATGTTTGTGATTTCTTTCTTTCTGATATTGAATTTTGAACAAATTAGAAATATTTTGTTATGATAAAAATATAGATTAGTTAGAATTATTTTAGAGAAATATTTCATCATTGGTAGTCTCTTCTAATATTCTGAAGAAAATATTTTTCGAAAATAAATGATGATAAGAATGTTTATTTTTCAATTTTAAATAAAAATGCCATTTAATAACTTGCTAAAGAAATCTTGATTAATTTATAATACATGAACAACTGAAATGCATCTTAATTTATATAAATTAATAAAAAAATTGTATATCAAAAAGTCCAATGTCACGTAATTTCAAAATTATATTTATTCTCATATTTTGTCTTATAGAAAAAATGATGAAAGCTTAGAACTTGCTTTTATGTCCTTAAAATATTATAATATTTTTTTGTGATGAATTGTATATACAAATATTCATAGAATATATCATTTTTCGCACTAAAACTATTTTTTTTCAAAATCTTGAAACAGATGCACGAAATTAATGTAATAAAAATTATTGACAAAATATATCTTAAGTGAAGATCAATCTTAAAATTTACTTCATAGCATTTTTTTATCATGTGAGAACATGATGTGGTTTTGGTTAATAGATTTTGTTATATCTGAAATTTTTATCCTGTGAAAACATATTGTGGTTTTGGTTAGGAAGTTTTGATGTCTGCGAAATTTGCAGGCAAAAAACATTTTTACCTGCTTTTGCCAGTATTGCTTTATTATTATGTATTCTTCTTTGACAACAGATGTGTTTTTAAAAGATTGATCTGCTTTTACTGGAATTAATTTATTATTACGTATGTTTCTTTGATAGTAGAAGCGTTTTTAAAGGTTTGACCTGCGTTTACCAGTATTGCTTTTTTATTATGTATGCTTCTTGACAATAGATATGTTTTTAAAATATTGACGTAGAACAATGACGTCATAGCTGTTACATCATTTCAAAATCAGTCGAACTCCCGAAATGTTTGCCAGCAAGAACAATTGAAAATGAAAGTTTAAAAAAAATTATCAATATATATATTTCATAGGGATAGAGATCAATAGAGAAGTTTCACGATTGTTTCAAGCCAGTTTAAAATGGTTAATAATTTAAATTAATCAAGACAAATAATTGCTTGAAAATAATAATGTTATCATATTATATTTGAAATTTTTTATCTTGGATTTCCTTTTTTTTTTCATTTTATGTAAGTTCAAATGTACTTTACTCTTTTCTGTTTTTCCAAAGTGTTTTCTGGAAAAAATTATTCACTTTCATTTGAAAATTCTAGAATACCGAATAAGATATAATAAGAAATTCAGAATTCGATATCTACTAGAAAATAAAGGCTGAAATGGGTAAACAGTTGTTTACGTGAAGAATTCAGATCAAGACGAATTTTTAAATCAATTTAAGGTGCCCCGTGTAAGAATCGTCGGAATGCAAGAAATTTCACAGTCGAAGGACTCTCTTTCGGAAAGAGGACATCCTGACATTCACAACTGCTTGCCATTCAAAACATGCTTTTATGAAACGAAAACTTTTGTACCAGAGACGTATAAACATATTTTGAGGGATAACTCGAAAATTTTTCAGGAAAGCGGTGTGCCTAGAATTACAAAAAGGGTCTTCTTTTTTAACACTAGACTTCAGCATTTAAACCACAGCGTTTAGTTTAGAAGCAAAGTTTTAAAACAAGATTATTCCATCTCACCTTTCAATAACAGATATTTGATTTCTGAGCTATGTTATAATTCAGCTTTAGATAAACAAAAACAATTCAAGTTTTCTTGCTTTTTTTCCAGAAATTGAAATGAAACAATTGAAATATTTTTGTAAGCATTTTTTATCTTAACAATGATTTATATGAAAATTTATTATTATACGCTCTAAATTTTATATTGCCAACTTTCTGTCACAGAGGTAGAGCGTCTTCCTAGTGTTCTGGGAGTCCCAGTTCGGGCATGGTTGTTCTTCTGTGTACTATCTGTCAGATGTGTGACAGTGTTCCCCTGTAAAATTGGGCTGTGCAAGCGACTGTGTTGAGTATGTTGCTAAGTCGTACTCTTGGCCCTAGTTGGGGCTACTTCAAAAACAAGATACGCTCATTCGGCTTAAAATTGGAACGTGAGGAAAATGCCCTAAGTAACAACATTATCTACAAATTTTATATTATCTTAATTTATGTTTGAAGTAACTTAATCATTACTGGATAGAATTATGTATTCAGAAACTGAATGGACATAGAAAGAAAGACTTTCTTTCTTTAGAAATGAGGACGTTCTGTGCTCAGCTGTTTTATTAGCCAGATTATTGACTAACCTAATATACAATTACCATTATTTTTTTCATAAATATTTGCATTTAATGCTGAAGTTTTTATAACAAAGGAAAATCCTTACTTTCTAACTGGTATCTTATAATAAACTCTTATTTCAATGTGTCGATTGTTTCCTTTGGATATTGCATGTTGTGAACTAACAAACTTTTATTAAGTATTTGTCAAACGTTTATTAAATCCTCATTATTTTAATAAATATAAAATTTTCATTTTTAATAAAAATAAAAAAGTTCTGTGGTTATTCAAAATACAGTTTTCTAACAAATATACATTTTTTCATATTTTCGAAGTAGGGCTGTTGATATTGTATTTTCAATTACTACTATTAGTTCACACTCACCTTACATATATCTTGTTCAAATTTTCCATCGTCAATAAAATATTTTTTTGTTCATCCCCTCAATTTCAAATACATATGTTAAACTTGCAATGGATGACACTTGATATAAATACAGTGTTTCCAATTCTTAATTCATTAAATAAATTTAATTCATTTCTAATACTTTAAATAGAATTTTAGCAGTTTGTAATGAAAATTGAAATCAACAGGCAATAGCTTAATCCGTAAAATGCGAGGATTCAATGCTTTTCACTTGAAGGTGAATAATGCGAATTCAATTCTTATAAAAATCAGTAATTTTTTTGATAATTTATTTATATTATTTGCAATTATTTCATAAAAAAGTAACTAAAATAAAATTTATTTTTGTTGATCTAAGTAGGAATTGGTTTTTAAAAAAGTTATATTACTTATTTCTTCATGAAAATGAATTACAAAAAGCTAACATATAATTAGTGTTCGAATATAAACCTGAAGGGATTTCTTAATAGAAAAATAATTGCGCTAAAAATTCTCAACGTTGGATAAGTAGTTTAAACAAGGAAATCATTCTGATTTGTGCTTGGTAGAGATTGGATATTTAAAAAAATTACGATGCTCTGAAAACACTTTTTATTTAAAATTGTATGCATATTCCTGTTTAAAAAAACTTGTCTATCGATCTTTCGATTCAATTTATTTGATTGCAAAATGCCAATCACTTTTTGATATATCATCAACCTACATATTATAGAATTATCAAACTATCTTCATATTACCGAATTATCAAACTTTCATATTTTCGAATATCAAACTTTCTTCATATTGCCGAATATTAAACTATATTCATATTATCAAATTATCAAACTATCTATTATTATTTACAATCGCTTAACTTATATATCTTCATTTGTGTGTGTATAAAAATATTCCAAATTACTAATGATTTCATATTAAAGCATTTGATAATTTTTGTACTTGTTTTATTTCAATAATTCTCTATAGCATTAATTTTAATTTTCTTTAATTTACAGAGGATCTAGAACCTGAATTTACAGAAACTATACCTAATGTCACAGTCGCGACAGGACAAGAAGCTGTTCTCAGTTGTGCTGTGGATAATCTTGGGACGTATAGGGTATGTAAGATTAACTGTAATATTTTCACTCCTGGCCTAATATTTGATGTTGCATAAAGTATATATTTTTTCATGCATTACATTAATAAAATTCCTTTTAAGTTACCCTTTTGCCACTAGTATACTTAATAAAAAATTCTTGGTTGATCTTATTATAATCTAATTTATTTCTGTTTTGCTTTAAAAGTAAAAAAAAAAGAAATTAATTATTACTCTAATGGCGTTAAAGAATTTCAGAATATTTATGCTCAAATGTGTAATCCAAAAAAGATTTTAAAAAAAAGAATCAGGAGGGAATTTATATTAAAAGAGTCTATGCAAAACTTGATACTTTAATTTTTCCATTTCCGTTGTTCCTTGATTCGATTGACTTTCACTACACTAGCACTTTTTCAGTTGATTACAGCGGATGGTGTTTTTCTTGGATCCACTTCTGAGAGATCTCACTACCTTTTAGAGCTCCGGTTACAAGGCTTAGGAGATTCCATTAAAACTTGGTGTTCAAAATACCATCCAACTTATTGATCCTCATTATAACGTAGAGCTGCAGAGATTTTTTAATGAGGTAGAAATCGAATTTAATGATGATGACAATTGTACAGAAGATTTTTTTCGATGAAAGTTCTGATTCGTCTGATTCTGATGTTCATGATTAAATCTAATCAATTTTTCTAGTGAAGACTTATTTTGAAAAAAAAAATCCTAAAATTTATAAAAACACCAAGAAATATATCTATAGAATTATTTATAAGCTGATTTTTATACTTGTACTTAATATGTATATTTGAAATTCCTTCGAAAACCGATGAAGCCAATAAAAAATTTATCAATTTCCCCTATTGCCATTTTTTTCTCTTAAAGTTGACATTTTCTTTCAATTGTTTTCTATAACCTTTATATATTGGAAAAAATATAATAAAAAAACATTAAGTAGTAAGTTTTGTGCAGAATATTATTCCTTTTTACATGTCAACAAAATATCTGTTCCATAGAAATTAATTTTCAATGATAATGTATACTGGCCTTTTTTCCGTACTAATACTTCTATTATATAGTTTTAGTGTTAAAAAATAGTCTCCTTATATATATAAATATTAATTTTGAACGTAAAATGAAGGAAATTTTAGTGAAAAGAGAAAATTTGATGAAATTTTGTTATTTTGGGATACAATAACGAAAACAATATTTTTAAATTCATTGTACAAGTGAGAATGAATCCTTTAATCAACTGTTGTCTATAAGATAAGATATATAGGTGAAAGTTCATCCCAAATGCACTATAAAAAACATAGAACATTGTTTTTGTTTCAACTTGTGTTTTATAGTCAACTTCTAAATCATCCTTTTTTGTGGGATAAGAAACTTAAATGTTGAAGTCTCTTGCTTCAGTAAATTTAATATTTTGAGTTTCTCTGTTAAGGAAAATAATTTTGCTTCTAATATTAAATTTTCAATACTAGTAGAATTATGCTGAAATATTAAAATGTTCTGTTGTTTTCAAATTATAAATACAATTCCCTTAAAGAACTATAATGTAGTAATGTAGGCTATTCCAGAATATGCTGAATTTACATAAGGGGGTGGGATGTTGTGTGTCACAAAATTTTGAGCTGAAATGACGTGGAAGTTTCGAATATGGGAATTTCAAAGTGCTGTAATTCAAGTAGTAAACCAGGATTTAAGATTACAAGGTCCCAAAATAAAATAAGTTACATCTTTATTCAGATGGGACATAATTATAGCGAAATTAATAATGTTAATATTTTTAAGTAAAAATTAAATTAAAATTTATCGATAGAATAAAAATCATGCAAGATTATGTAAAGTCATTTTACATTCCTATTTTTTACAGATTTTTTTATTCGAAAGTAGTTATATATTCTTCATAAAAATCCAGTATCTAACTAAATAATTCAGAAAAATAAACGGTCAAAATATAAAATCTGAAATAATGTGATTCTATGAAATATTTTTTCTATTTTAAAAATCGAAATTGGAAGAATATGTTTTAAATAAAATCATTAATCATATAATTCCGATATAAGAATTTTCTGTTAGGGTCGCCTTGAATAATAATTCAGGAAATCAATGAAACCCGGAATAAAACTGTAGGAAGAAGGAAAGGAAAATGGGTTAGGACGTATGTTCTTTCTTCGGAATGAAGGTAACCCAATCCCCTAATATTATTATATCCGAAAAGGAAATGGAGATTTCGTCATACCTACTGTTTTTATAAATTTTCTTTCCGATTACAAGTGAAATGCTGTAAAAATAAAAATTCTTAAAAAAATGCTGTAAATGTAAAATCCCGATGTGAGTGAAATGCTGTAAAAATAAAAAAGTAGTTAGATGTAATAAATGAATTCAACGCATTAAATGAAATAAAATCCTGAAATATCGGCCAAAAGGCAATTTGAAAGGAAAATAAAATGTAATAAATATTCAAAATGTCTACTTATTAAAATTGTATTACCTTTACAGATTTCGCTTTCTTTAATAAATTACTGACTCTATTTTTATCTTGAAGGTTAAAATATAAACTAAATAAATGATTGCATTGAATGAAATCTTTTTTAAATTTAATAAACAAACAAGAAATATTAACGCTGAAGTATTTTACACAATCCTTATTATATATATGAAGTTTTAAATATTCAAAACTACGAAATTCAACTTTAGTTACTGATATAATTGATTGGAATGCTTCATCTCAATAAATAAAAGTCATTTTTGTTGCGATATTTGGTACAACTAACATACTCATTTCCACGAATCCAATTTATTTCAGAAAAATTATTACTTCAAAACATTCAGTTTATTTTAAAATATTTTGCTTCAAATGACACGGAAAAATTTAATTGATTTCCACGGAATGATGCTGTAGTGATTTATTCAGCTGTTAAATGTTTCAAGAGTTGAATGTCAGTTATTTATAAAGAAGGAAACATTCGATACTTGTAAATTTATAGTTGTTTCAATACATCTTGAAAGTTTTAACATACCTACATTAATGAATATTGTGATGATTAATTAGTTGAAATAACAGAGAATAACTTCATTTATTTTAATCATTTATTTATTGTTAAGTGTGGCTATTGCATTTTATGAAATATCGATATTTTTACGTTTCCTACTGAAAAATTAAAAAAGACTTTTAGAAACTAATATAATTAGACTGCTCTTATGTGCCTTAAATTAAACTTTTTATCAACATTTTTGTTAAAAAAATATTTATTATTTTAATCGTTATTTTTGTAAAAAGTAAGTATAAAGTTAATTTTTTAATTAAATTAGTTTCATTAAAATTAGTTCTTATTACAAATGTGTAAATGTTAATAGTATGATAATAACATGATATTTATTTTTATTTCTTTTCGCTTAATAGCTATGTTTAGAATTTTAATAATGAAAATAATGTGTTTGTGGATTAACATTCATTATTTTTTGAAATTTTTATTAAAAACATTTATAAAAAGCAAATAAGTTACACTGAAATTAGCAAATCTAAAAGCATAATTCCTTTTTATTTTGGGTTAAATTTGTCCAGAATTATTTTTTTAATAGTTTGTGATATTGAACTTATAGCTTATTGCATCCCATTTCCGATTTGTTAATAAAAAAAGCAGTTATATTAACAAAAAAAACTTAAAAACTGTATTCATAATTAAAACAGTTTGCTTTCTTAACGTATCCTGAGCTTCAAATCTGATTCAATATTTATTTTATAAAAAAAACGTTTTTCTAGAACTCGAATTTCGTCGATTTTCTTTATCGAAAAAGTTCGAGTTCACTTAAATATGTGCTAATATTTACTTTAATTCAATGTATCGGGAAGATATTATGACTTGTTTGTACAGGATGTTTGACGAAAAAAATCTAATATATCCTACGTCAAATATACGTCATTTTTTCCTTTTGTGCGTATGAGAAAAAAAATGATTCTCCCGAATAATTAAGAGAATTTTTTTTAAAAAAATTTCAATTCTTTAATTAGATGCCTGTTACAGATATAGCAAATTTAATCAAATGACTTTACTGTTTTAACCTTTTATGGGCGTTTTTTTTTACTTTTTTATTATGTAGCATAAAAAATCAAGTATTGTAGACTACAACACATTCGAAATAGGTATTTTGATAAATCTCCATATTATAAATACCACTTAATTTGAGAAACACGTTTTTTGAGATAAAAAATCATTCTGTCTTTGACTTTAAGACGCTTTGACAAGAAAAACTATATATAATGCCATTACATTCTACGTTACATATTTAGGTAAAATTTGAATGAAATCCGGTGAGATAACCCCTGTCGTATGTGAATTCAATGACTTTAAAATGTAAAATGCCAGGTATATAAAATTTAGTGCATCGGTTTAGCTTATAAAATATCAAACACTATAAGATTTCCAATCCTTGAAGGAACTCTCTGTCTGTCAGTTTGTATCGTCGCATCAGAGTGAACTAATTATTCACAAACGTAAATTACTTAAGTATTGAAACTTGTTTTTCAGCTTTTGATTCTAATAAAATTCTAAACTATATGTCTCAAAAGATCTTCGGTCTATTTAATACATCTCTTTAAATAAAGGAAATATGATATATGGTTTTAAAAATACAATTTTATGTTTATAGCAAATTTTTGGCTCGAAGAATTCGCATTGAAATAGAATTTTTATTTTCTGCTTCATGTTCTTTATTCATATATAAACAGTCAATCGCCTAAAACAAAATTGCCAAGATTTTAATATTATATAAAGGTTCAAATAAAATCCTCTATGCATGTTTCAATATATCATGTCAGAACATCATTTCTTGAACTGCCGAGCATCTCAAGCTCACGCAAGTTTAATTACATTTTTATTCATTTTAATTGCTTCATTGAATTAGTCATTTTAGTATTGCAAACGATCCAAAAAACTTTGTCTCGTATTTATTGTTTTAAAAAATATCACATTTCCTATTTATTTCATTTCACATAATCAGGTGCTCAAATTGACATTTTTTCTTGGTTTTAATTGTGGTAGTCTTTAACTTATTTTTTAACCAGAGCTTTTGTAAATGTGATGGCAACGTGTTATTAAAAGTTATTTTTTTGGGATTCTTCTGTGGATAGTAAAATTTTTATTTTTTGCCTACGGATTTTGGTTGACGCCGAAAACCTCATCTCAAAAGCATTATGTTTTGACTTAAAATTGAACACAGTGTTTAGTGGAAGTGTCAAATTCAATTTAAAGAAATTGATGTGGCTGTTGAGAGCTTACAACTCTCTTGTATTGAACAACCCTTCCTTCATTGCCTTGCTCAAATCCTTCAATTTCATGCGATGTTTAAAAGGACGTTATTCTCTATTACGATTGTGCAAGAAATTTTGGTTATAATTTAATTATAATAATTAATTAATTTATTATTGTTATATTTGATATTCTTTGAATTAATTA
>JAOUZG010000635.1:4173245-4183991 GCA_026289955.1 Argiope argentata | reverse complement strand
ATATGGATACATTAAAGTTTCATAAATTTGATATATCTTATTAGCTAATGAGATATTTTAATTGAATTGAACCGAAAAATATTATTCACTGCACATAAAACCATGATATCAAAAGTTGTGATATATCTCGGCAATATCCAAATCAATGCGCTCATGGATTTTAAATTATGATGGCCGTTATGAATCAGCATAGTAGCAATTTTAATCGGGTAATTATTATCTATGAATTTACCTTCCGTGTTCCAGTGGTGGAAGGATGATGGTCTTTTGTATTCTCAGGAATTTGATTTCAACGAGTAAAGAATTTACACTCATCTCTTTAACTAATAGTTAAATATCAATGAATTTTAAAATGTTTCAAAAACAAAACAAAATGGTGGAATACAGAAAAACAAATAACTGCTTCAACTTTGGAGAGGAATATCATTAAAAATTAAATCAATATCTTTTTAACATTGAAAATATGAGAAGTTGAAAAGGATATGGAAATGAAAGAGTTTGAAATGTATTTTTGCGTTATCACTTCAAACAAAATATTAAAGTTAAGCAAAATAGCAATGACTTTTAATTGAAATAGTTGAAAAATGCTTTTTTTTTTCGTTATCTGGGTGCAAATGTCCTCAAATTTGAACCAATCGCTAGCCGGGTGGCCAAGCTAAGCAAATAAGAAAACAGTCAACGGAATTACATTATTTAGGGATTTTTCGCTTGTACCAGGCTAACCGAATAATTCCGAAAAATTATACGATGAATGCAGTTAGTAATGCTTAAATACAAAGTAAATTAACCCTTAAATGAATAGAGACATATATCTTCATCGCATATTTAAAACCATACATCGCTTTAGTCAGCAACCTTTCAACAGTGGTTTTTTTTAAAATTTTAATAAGATAGTTTTGTTGTTTCTGAGGGCAGGTTGAATCTCTGTGAGAATTATCATTGTCAGTACGTTATATAAGTACAATTTTATCTCTGTTTATTTCACGAATTACGATTATTTATTTAAAAAATTCAGGAAAAATTGTTTTCGTATAGAAACGAGACAAGCATAAAGAATAAAAGGTACTTTTTCATTTGCCGGAAGCCAGCGAATTCCGCCAACATTTTTACTGCGATTTTGAAGAGAAAAAATGCCAAAAAATGTAGAATTCCACCAAATTTAAAATAAATAAATACATTATAGAAACAAATCAATCAAATAAGAAATTTAAAAAAGACATCATTTTTTGTTCTTACATTTAAAGCCTTAAAACTGCCTAAATGCTTTCTTCTTTTCCCAGATTTTTGCCAAATACGTCAGATTCCATTATTTATAGTGAAAAGCGACAATCTTGGCGAAATAGTTTCTTCATTATAAAATACTGGGATCATTATAGGAGACACATACCTTATTTTTATAAGAATAAATTGTACTTATTAATTAAAGATGAACGATCCAAAACTCGAAAAATGTAGCTTGAAAACCAAATTGGCAAAGCAAAACTATAATCAACTTACTAACTTAGGAGAAGAAAACAAGCATCTGCTTACGCTGTTCATATTAAAAGGCATCAAAATTATTGAAGTTAAAGTTGAAAAAAATTAAAATGTCCGAATTATCATCATCGCATCACCAAACTTATTTTGTCAAAATATTACATACATTTATTCAAGGCATTATAATAGGTAAGATAGATTAAATATTATGTGCTTTTTTGACAGCTGAGAGCAAGCGAAAAATCGCCACATAATGTATAATTCTGCCAAATGTCTTATAGAGATTTTAAAGCGAAAAATCGAAAAATAATGTAATATTCCGCCAAATTCCGTTGGCGATTCTTTTTGAGCCCAGCAAACGGAAAAGTACTAAATTTTAATATGTTCATTCTCTGCGATTTATGCTTAGATTTTATTATTTTAAATATAATAATGGTTATATTTAAAAAGCACTAATACAAAGGTTATTTAAAATAAGTTATGTTATAGTTCTACATATCGTACACGATGCCAAAAAGCAAGACAGTTGCTACGTCATTTAATAGAATGAAACTGTCTCCAAAAGAATTATAACTACATTTGATTGCTATGGGTTGGAATTCCGAAAATAATCTCTAGATATTCATGAAACAGCATTTCAATGATATCATTTTTTGGAAACAAAACGTTACCTATCTGAAGTTAAAGAAATGCGAAATGTTATATACGTAAATAAATCTGGTTTCAATCAAACAATAAAATTTCCAAATTAAAGCTGTAAGACATAAGATTAGCGTCTAGTATTTTACCACATACGGCAAAATCTTGCCAAATTAGGTGCAATTAGGTTTTCACGATCAAAAAGTGCCATTATAAAAATATACTCAAGTATCAAATATCAACCTATACAATCCCATATTATATAGTTTGCCGATTAATATCGCCAAATTATAGAAAACTTTCTTGGCAGTTTTTGGTTTCCATTACTATCTACAAATATCGTGAATTTCGGACTATTTGCCAACCTGCATCATTTTGGATGATGTCAAAAAAATCATAATAAACGAAATTCAAGTTAACAATAAAAATGGTCAAGGTTATATTTGAAGAAAATTTCAACGTTGAAAAAATCCAACTTTGGCGACATATAGTTTTTGAATTGGATGAATGAAGCATAATCTTTCTATATTTCTTTAGTAAAAAAACATAGTTTAAATATACTAGTAAGTTAAAGAAAAATTGAGTTTTTCCCCCAAAAATTTGCTGAATATTGTATTAGATTCGATTATGTTGAAAATCAACAGTTGGCGAACTTAACAAAGAGACAAAGCAGCTTTCATAAGCATATTTCGTGGCTCGGATTATACTTAAGAAATATATCTACGACTTAAGAATAAAGTCATCTCTCCAGAGTTGAATTTTTTGGAAGCGAAGTACCACCAAATTTAGTCTTAATAATTTTTTACTGCCAAACCAAAAGCTATCTTTACCATTTCTTGTATCTTCCAACAGGATAGACTTTGGATAAGTTTTTGTAAATTTGGTTTGATTATGTTGAACTTATCAAAAAATCGACATTAAATTTAAGTTAGTGATTCGTAGAATTACCCATTCACTTCGCTAAAGGGCGAAAACGCTCCAACTCTCGTAATTGTATGAGGAAAACAGGTTTCTGATTGGTTCAATTTTTCAAACCATTGAATTTCAATTTGATTCAACCAATTAAAACGCTGATGGTTGGCAATTTTTGAAAATTGCGCCGAACAGCGTAAAGTAGAGGAGTCCTTTTCCTTTCGCAACTTTAGGTTTAACTTTAATCCGCTAACGAGAGTTACTTTAACAATGAAAAAGTTAATTTCCCCTTAGCCAGGAGAAGCAAAAAATCGCCAAAGAAATTCAGCAGAATTCTACATCATTTGGTGATTTTTCGCATGCGCCCGACTAAAGGCAGAGTACCATGAAAAATACATTAAACAAATGATATTATATGTTAAACCTGGTTCATACTTACATTTTTTCTTGTAGGAGTCCAATTCGTAAGATTTAATATTATTATTTCCATATTTCAACCACCAATTTCGTCTTTGATCATCAATCTTACGATACGCATCACACCAAAATCGATCTTCTTGTACTGCATTTAATTTTTTACCCATTTTTTGCAAATATATTGAAAAAATCTAATCATTGATTTTCATTTTCTCTTTATCCTAAAATATTATTTTCGAAATCGTGCATAATATTTTAAATATACTCTAGCAGTAATAACACAATCCCATTGATGAGATTTTAAATATAGTTTTACACGTGAATTACCTTTGTTTATTCATGAAACGGCTTCATTTTCTGATTTAGGCAATTAAATAGGATTTTTTTAAGAATTATTTTATATTTTTAAAAACAGGCAACTATACATTTTGAACAGTTAACTGCGTGTTTGCGTTAAATGCATATAAATAATAGTTCAATTTTTAATCAATTAAATTGATGTGTTTATAGTTTCCTTTAAGGCAATAACTTAAAACCTTTGTTCACGAAAAACCCAGAGACTTAGATTTAAAAACAAATATGAAAATGCTGATGTATCTGTCTTACTTTTCGAAAGATGTATAAAGTATTGATAAATGTGATACTTTTAAAAGGAAAAAAAACTGGAAAATATATCTGTAAACAGCCATGTATGCAGGACTTAAGATTAATGTCCGTTTACCAACTTGAAGTTTTTGGGGCGAGCATTTTTCCAAAATGCAATCCTGACAATTTTTTATTCCAACTTTCAAAGTTGTCTGTTACCATATTTTGCAGCCATCTAATATTACGAAATTTAGGCCTAATATTTGGAGGATCTACGTCTTTCTTTTGAATATTACTTTGTACATGTCACCTCAGAAGACCAGCCGGTTGGCCGGGAATTTTGGCTTCATTTAATTTTTGATAAATAGCTATTTATAATTTCGTGTTGATAATTCATCCAAATTGTATGTCACTACAGATATGCTATTTTAATTATCTTACTTAAGCAGTGTTTCATGCACATGAAACTCTAAATGGCACTATGGCATCATAGCGTCATTAAAACTGTAAATATTTGTACTTTTTACTCTGTACTTTAACTGTAACTTTTAATTTCTTTATCTTAGAAATTTTTTGAGATCTGGGCATTCTTTATTAGTCTCTCAAATTATAAAGATATTGAAACTTCCTTTCTCGCTACTAAACATTTCATGAAACAATGAAAATGGTTTGAATTTCAAGGCAAAAATGTAACAGATTAGAATCATTTTAGAAACCAGGAAAAAAAATTAAGGCATTGCCAAAAATGTATAAAAATTATCAATTTTATTAAATTGGTATCAATAAATGCATTTTTTATAATTTAAATCAAACCATTTATCTGTTATCATATGTTAACATAACATTTGTAACACTTTGAGGGATGTGTTACTCATTTTTTTCAAATAAACTGCATTCTCTTAAAAGCTAATCCTTTTATATATCAATTTAGATTGTGTGCGAACGATTTTAATGATGAAGAAGTATGCTCTTTGATTATATAGAAGATGCTTAATAAAAGGAAATTAATTTATTTTTTTCGAGTTTTAAATAATTTATTTAAAAAAATTCCGTCATAAAATGCATTATAAAGAAAATAATACCTCAAAAAGAATAAAAGCTCTAGACTGCTGACTACACATTTAAAGGTAATAATTATGATTAATAGAAGTTCTATACAAAAAGTAAGGTTTTCCTCAAAAAAGTCAGTTTTTTAAAAAAAAACGTTAAAATATTCATAGAAATTATGTAAACTACTAATCATTTCTTCATTTTTATAATTAGAGTACAAAATTCATTTTTTAAAAAAAGTCTATTAATTTATAATTTGAGAATTGATTATTCTATAATCAATCAAATATAGGCATAATCCTTCTCATATTTATAATTTCATTATTTTATATTCCGAAAAAAAATTATTAATTCAGAATAATTTATAATTATCGTAATTAATTATTACGATAGTTATAAATTATTCTGAAATATTAGTAAAACTTTTAAACGTTATTGGAATACCATACTTAAATTTGGAAAAAATGGAATTCGTCAGCATTATCCGGAACAAGGGAAAAAATCAGACAGCATTGAATTTTATACTGATTAATTATTCTTACAATAATGTAATTAACTCAATTTATCGAGGGACTTTTAACTGAATTTATCGCTTGAGTTGTGTTGCCTTTAATAATATATACCGGAAATAACTGATCGTAAAAAAAACTTTCTTGTTATGATTTTTTTTTCTTTAAACATTTTCTACTTTATTTTTCTAATTTTATTTAAACTTATCTGGACTTGAGTAAATTTACAAATGCTGAATTATTCTTTTATTTTAATTCAAATGAAGTTTTATTATAAAAACCCTTAAAGAAAATGTCTCTTAGTCATGAAATCTATCTAGATGAGGCAAAATAAAACTCTGACACAAGACATAGCCTTAATAACTGGAATTATATTGATAATTTATCTCCTTAACTTCATAATTTAGTCACTTGAACTATAGATGTTATATTAAAAAGCTCTAAAATCATCATTTAGTTTATTCTATTGTGACTATAATATTATTATAATTTTATATCACATAGTGAATCGAAGTTGACTGTTATAAATAAATTGATAAATAATAAAAGTCATTTTCTAAAACTAAACGAAATTAACATAAACATATCAACTAATTTCAATGAATTAAAAGAGATTAGTATTTCAAATTATGAATGAATAATGATAAAAGAGTAATCTATTTAGATAATTTTTCTTTAGAAACTGCATAACTAATCAGAACAAAAATTGTGATAACTGATGTTGTTGAGGTTGGCTAAAAATTCGTGGCTCAAGGAGAAAATAACCATTATTGGAGAATTTAAGATACAAAACAAAAATTGACAAAATCGGTACATTGGATATTTTATTTAGTTTTTCTGAATTGTTGTTACTTATAGCATTTGCCTATGGAGAAGCCTCCCGCTGATACAGCATCAGAGTTAAGCCGAAAGGAGCGTCTCTTGTTGTATTTGTTTTGAAGTAGTGCCAACTAGGGCCAAGGGTACGACTTAACTACACACTAACCATATTTACTTGCACAGCCCCTCTTTACAGGTAGGCACAGTCACACATCTCACAGATAGCACACAGAAGAACAACCATGCCCAAACCGGGACTAGAGCCCGGGATTCCCAGAGCACGAGGAAGACGCGCTGCCTCTGAGCCAGAAAGCCGGCTTTCTGAATTGTAAAAATCTGTTAAGGGTTTTCTTCATAGAGAATCGAAGTGAAGAAATGACTGTGAAATATCTCCCGAAAATGGATGGTGTTGAGCAGATCCTTGGGCCGTGTTCACCAATGATTTGATATTTAATTTGCATGACCTTCATATGATCCATGGGGACATTAATTTCTTATTGATAGAAAAAGGAAATTTTTGTTGGTCCCGAATTATATTGGCTTTCTGAAGAATTCAGAAAACAGATATCATAAAATTATGAATGCTTTCCGTTTTTTACTGAAAAAGTATCTTTGAAAATGCCAATAAAAATATTCAATTCCAATTAAGATTTTTTTTTTACTTTTCAGACATCCTCAGCTTTTGATTTTTTAAGTTAAAATCTAGTTTAAAGTAATTGAGTTAAAAGCAGATGCTCAAACAAACTATGGATTTAGCAGATTAATATTGTTATTGGAACCAAAACTGTAACAATATTTTTCTTTCTTGACTTGTTTATAAATTAAATTTCTTTTAATTTTTAAAAAAATAAGTCTGACTAGTTTTGTGAAATTAGTCCTAGCAGAAAAGTCCCAAATTCTGACTGCAAACAATGGAGAATGCTTTTTATATGGAGATTCAAACTAAATATTTTAGAAGATTCTGCTTCAAATTTGTAATGATTTGTATTGATTGATCAATTATTACTTCCTAAATTAAGAAGAAAAAATATCAGCAGCCAAAAAAAAATTAATGAAAAAGCTTTAATATAAACATTTATTCATGCATCATTATTTTTTCACTTTTTACCTATTATTCATCTTAACTTTTGAATTTATGATTAATAATTTTAAACATTATTTAATCTCTAAATGAGTTTCTGAAAATTAACTACTAAGTGATGAACTTATGTGCAATAGAAACTAAGCAGAATTAACGAATTAATTAATAATTTGGTTTGCGTTATAATGTTGTGTTATCATTGAGAGAACTTAACTATCGAAAATATAAAATGTTAGTACATTAAGGGATGGATTAAAGCATTTATAAAAATTTTTTAACAAATACGAAACAAGTGAATATACGTCAAATCCTTGAAAAATGATCAAATTAATTCTAGTTTGCCTTTTTAACAATAAAATATTGTTACCCTTCTTACGTTTGCTTAAACAATTTAAGCACTTAACTTATTTTTACAGCTTCCCTTTGTAATGTAAATTATTTGAATGACTTTCTTTCATGAAAATAATGCTTTAATATTTTTTACAATATAATCTGATAACATTCAATCAGTATTAGATCAGCTTGTAACCTTCAAATGATTTCTAGCAATAGTAATTATCATAGAAACAATTGCTGCAGATTCCAAACCGGAATTCTGGAGAATTGGCACCTGCAAAAGAAATAAAATAAATGTTTAGGTATTTTCTCTATAATTACAATCAAAAAGATTTCTTCCAACAATAAAAATCTCGATGATGTTAATAACGAATAAATGTAATTTAAATACATGTCTGGAACAAGACATAAAGTTTTTTACAATAAATTAGTATGCATGTGATGTCTTAGTCATTTAAGATTAAATACGGAAAACAGATGCAATTGAAATTGAGAAAAAGATTTTTTTAACGAATATTTTTTTCAAAATGCTTGTTGCCAAGAAGAAAGAGGAATTATAGTTAAATAATGATAGAGATTCTGTTATTATTGGTAGTCATGAAGAGGGGATTTTTACATATTCTAAAATTCAATAATTATTATTCAATAATTATAAGGATAATCACGTCATCATTATTTTTTTATTTCATCATGTTTAAATATCTTTTCTTGTATGAATTTACCATAATTATGTGCAAATATAATCACCCTTGTTAATTCTGTTAGAAGACTCTCAGAAATTTGTAAATATACAGCTAAAACCTAATAGCTTTATATTTTAAATTATTTCTTATTGTTTATATTAAATTATGCGGATTGCAATACTTGGTTGTTGTTTGGTATTGAAGATAATTTTCTGTCTCTTAATTATGTATCTTAAATTTAAATTCATTTTGTTCGATTATCATTTAATTATTCCTTTCATATAACCTTATTCAGAGTATTATGTTTGATCAGCAACATGAATTCTTCCAATATAAAATATTTTTGTTTTTATATGGTTTTTCGCTAACGAAATTTGAATAATTCTATTAAGGAGATTCAAACCACTTAACCCCAAAATCTCCCTAATTAATTTTTGTTTTGTGTATACTACTGATTAGTATTCATGGTTAAAGCAGCTAGTCCTTATTATATTTACAATTAATTCTTTATTAATGCAAGTAAATATTTTTATTATAAATATCCCATATTAGGGGATTTGTTTAGATATGTATTTAATTACTAAATTTTTTCTTCATAAAATTATAGAATACAGTTATTTTTTATAATAATCTAACACTTGTTTCGTAGTTTATTTTCGTGTTGATGCTTAATTTTAATGTGATATTGTTATTAATCTATGTAATAAGTGAAATAATTGAAATATAAATCTGGAAGAAATGAATCCTTTTTAATAAATACAGAGACAGGGTGGTTAAAAAAATTTTTCCCCTATATATGAAACCCTAGTGGCATATCCGCTCTTTAAACTTGGTTATTTGATGGTATGCACTGGATATTGTGATGATTTTAAACAACGCAGAGCTCAGGGTTACGGTTACAATGACAGAACTTCGGAATTTTTGAATGACAACACCCACTTTTCCTAGTGCAAATTGATCAGAATATTAATAAAACCACAAATGGTGCAGGGATGATTAGCAAGTGACAAAAATTACCAGCGTAAAGTATTTGCAATGAAGAGCGTTATAAAGGACCAATGACAACACATAGAGGAGGAGATTTGAAGCACTTTACATAATTCATAGGGTTAGACAGTAGAACCTCCAATCCCATAACACTACGTGCAAAGCATTGCTTACGTTAAAACCTTTAAAAAGCAGTATAGGCAGAGTGTTTCTTCAGTCAGATGTTAGATGGGAGCAACAAGATGACGCTTGCAAAGAAATAGCGAGGTGAATTGATAAAGCTGTTTTATATGAAAGGGGGAAATGCTTCCAAAGCAGTGCGAATTTATCGGCGAAATCACAAGCTAAGACGAGACCCATGTTCCATAAGAAGTGTGCGTGATTTGGTAAGAAAGTTTGAAGGAACTGGATGCCTTTGCGATCGACTGCCATTCAGGCAACCATCTGTTCTAATTGAAGTTGTCGCGGAAGTGCATAACACGATTACTGCAGATCCATTCTATACTGCAAGAAAAGTTGTTAGAAATTTGTATTTATCGAAAACCACAGTTATCAGACTTCTGCGCTCTGTTTTGTGAATGTTTCCTTATTGATTTCAGCGCGTCCAGATGTTGTAGTCTGGAGATGAGCAACTGCATGTGGACTTCACGTTTTTTTTCCTCATCAGATATGATGAAGATGACAGATGACCTCTGCGGATATAATGGACAGATAAGGCACACTTCTCTTTAACTGAAAACGTTCACACCAGGAATTGTGTCCGCTGGGCTGACAAAAAACCCCACGATGTGGCACCAGTGCCTTTACAGGAAGAAAGGGGCTGTGGGGTGCGGCATTGCTAACACCTTTGTTCTCGGTCCGTATTTCTTAGAAGAGGCCTCTACCACCTGTTTGAAACCGTGCTCTGTCACAAGTGCTTGGTACAAAACAATGTTTCAGAATTACATTATTCATGAATCGGAGCAATGAAGGCCATTAGTGACATTGTATACATGCAAGATGGGGCTCGTCCACACCTCGCCCAATGTGTTCGACCAGTGCTGCAACAACACTTTGGTGATAGAGTCATTTCTCGTAACTTTACACTTTTGTGGCCACAGTGATTCCCCCATCATACACCTGTGGATTTCTCGCTCTGGGTTTACTAGAAATCTAAGGTGCACACGCCTGGTCAACGAGTTGCGTCAGAATTCTATAACACGTGAATTTATGCAGATTCCTTTGAGTTGCTTAGAATCATCACAATATGCAG
>JAOUZG010000635.1:4155432-4173145 GCA_026289955.1 Argiope argentata | reverse complement strand
ATATATATATATATATATATATATATATATATATATATATATAATATTTTTATATTAATCGTTCAAATATAAAAAAAATATCATCCCATTTCACTGTATAAAGTTAATAGTTTTCTTATATATGAATTTTAACTTTCCGTAACTTGTAATCATTATTTCCTAATTTAAAAAATAAGCCTACGAGGTCAGCACTAATAAAATTTATACAGAAACCGTTTTATGAAAACGATTAGGTACTTTACTGTCAACTCAATTTGCCACAAGAAGTCCAGATTTTTGTATTCCTGACTAAGATAGAGGACTTTCAATATACCCCAGATTTCTGTTTTAATTTTGAATTATTTTATTATAGGGAATATGAGTGGAAAAGAAACAATTATCCTCAGAATCAATTCTCAATCAAAAAGGGGGTATTTTAGCAGCCTTCTGATATTTATTTAATTTTCCACAGCTGGAACTGTATTGCAATAATTTCAAATTTATGCAAAGAATTCAAAATGATTAGTGAAAAATAGATATATTGCTTAACGATGCTATATTTATATAAATTAATATACGAAAATTTATTTTGTTTTTATGTAAATCGTCATTTTGTATTATTTCAATTCTTACACATATCTGTCCATCACAGTTTTAAAATGTGTCGAATTTCAATACATGTTTTTTATATATAATTTGAAAATTATACAGATTATTTAAATTACAAACTTAGGTCCAAAACTGTTAATATTGATTATATTTCTTTTAGTTTAAGACTCATTTTTTTTAAAAAAATTTCACTAATGCCTTCTATGTTACTATACAGAAGTTGGACGCAAATCCAGCGATAAATAATAAAAATAAAACCAAGAAATATATATAATGTGGTTTGCATTCAAATATTTTATATTATACTTACAAAAAGGCAAATTTACTGTTCGAGTCCTCACAAATGGTTTTGATTGATGTCTGTACTTATTTATATGAAAATGAGACTGCTTTTGTAGAATATTCGGCCTGTAGTTAGTCATCATTTCGAAAACAGGACGGTTATGCTTCCAATAATCGAAATCTTTGCAGTGTAAATCATGAGCATCCTTATCCAGATTATGCAAATTTCTGCAGCAGCAGGGAATGACTCCAGCCTGTGTCAATTTCGGGCCAGGTGTTGCAGTGGATTTTCCTGTCAAAAAATACCTTTGTTAAACCTCTGCTGATACTTAAATAAATAATATAAAGTAGTTTAATATTCTCTAAACCAAATAAACTTATTTATTAACTTTCAAATTATTATTTTCAAAATAATTAATTAATTAATTTTTTGAATTTTCAAAATATTTTCAACATCATAAAAATATGCATTCTAGCTTTTATTATATAATCAATTGATGATATTCGATTTTCTAAATTATTAGATTAATTCAAAAATTAATGATAAAAATTAATAATTTTTTCGTATGTGTTAAAATATAATTAGCTCTTTCAACGATATAATTAATAGAATTTTATTTTTAATTATTGCATATCTATAAAATTATATTGCATTCTTTTTAGTTGCATTTCACAATATATTAATTTACTTGAAAAAGTACATAAACAGTAAAACATTATGATTAATCAGATTTCTTCTATAATATCCTCTTCTTAATTTTGTATTACCTAAAAATTAATTGATTAATAACAAATATGATATGTGTTTGACAATATTTTGAAAAGGGTTGTAAATATTTAATCGCTTTATTTAGAATTAAAACTAACTGATTTTAATGCAGATTCAACCTATCTTTGTGTCTTAATACTTCTTCCTATAGAATATATAGAAAAAATAAAAGTTAAAAATTTAAAAAACAACAAATATATATATATATATAAAATACCTTATTCAGCACTTATATATAATTAATATGGACGGTTAACAATAGCTATAATAGCATTTACAAATATGAAGACAGATAAACTTAGAACTTACGTAAGTGCGGGATACTGAAAGATTTGTGATTGCCGAAATTTTTCGTAATGTGAAGCGCGGATAAGAAATATAAAGGATTTGAAGCCTATCAATCATTCTTGTTCAAACGCTAAACTTAATGGAAAATAATCAATCGGCAAGCTCAAAATTTTTGGCATGTCTTCTTGACATCTCTTGGCTGATTTTACTTGATCATATTATTGGCAAGATTGGAAAAGATCGAAAAATAATAATTATTGCTTGAGTGTTCAACAGCAGCTATAGTTCTGTATCAAGATTTTTGAAATCATTTCAAACAAAACCAATGTGTAAAAAATGTCATGGGGGAGGTTTATTTTGACTTATGACACCTGCATAAGATAGATCTAAATTGATACCGACAAAACGGATTAGACGGAGCATTTCTAGTCAGATAGTAAATCGATTTTTACTATTACTGGAAAGCAAGTCACTGGAGATATCACCCATAGATTTTGTCAACAAGGAGAGGAGCCAAAACTTATATATAACAAATAATATAATATAATACACACACACACACACACACACACACACACACATATATATATATATATATATATATATATATATATATATATATATGTATGTATGTATATATATATCGCATTAATAAGAAAAAAGATACTATCGATTTTTTTAGAAACACTTATTTTTGCCTTTATTATTTTTCATTCCATACCTTCACTTGATTCTGTAATAGAAAAATATTATGTGATCCTTTTTCTGTCAAGAATAATCTGTTTTCTACTACATAATTCAACACTAGATGTCTTAAATATTCATGACTCCGAAATTTCCGCAGGAAACAACAGACTTTACAAACATGCGGCAGATGACGTCTTCAAGAGTTGTCATGGGCATATGCTGCTCATGCCGTCAATATTGAACCTTCTATATCATGGTAATTAATGCATCTATGTCCTTCGATGGGCAATTGAAGGAGACTAATGGCAACAACTTCTTCACTAATGTGTTATTTAACCTTTCAAGTTCAGCATGAAATTAGAAGATTAAAATTAGTAAAGTGTTATATTTAATAACTTTTACAAAGACAGAATGTAACGAATTTAATAAATCATGACTATTGTGAGAATCTGCTTGTATAATAGATGCCTTATTGGGAGATTTTAAACGTTAATTTGTGAATTTTAAATCCTTTTCAGACGGACTAGTTTGTTTTATAATATTTATCATTTCTTGGGATCCTAATATTTTACTTAATCTTTACACTTTCCTAATATTTTACTTAATAAAGTTGATACTCTTTTCTCCACGCCCAAAGTTCTGGTCTTTGCGCAAAGTCTTGAAGATCACGAATATGCACAGATTGTCCTTTTCAGAGTTCCGCGCATAAACAATTTGTGCCTCTGAATATAGAGAAAGTTCATTAATGAGCTTGTTTTTGTCAAATTTAAAACTAATTTCCACTCAGAAGTCATTTTTGTGGGGAAGTATATGTAGATATGACTAATAGTTTAACATAATTAATTGAAAATTTGAAAAAGATTTCCACTTTAGATGCTAAGTTTGCACCAAATTCGGTCCTATTTCTTTTTGTTTTAAAATTATCATACTCACTTGTAGATGCTGAACTAACAGACTAGCATATCTCTTATAAATTGTATTTCCTTTAAAATTTGATAAAGTTTAGAACTCCTATGCAAGAACTACATCCCGAATTTTATCATATAAGCTGAAATTGTTTTTATATTGTCCTCACACAGAGATAATATAAACAAATAAAAAAGATCAAAAGAAAATTAGACAGAAATACAAGAATCTAAAAAAAGGGTTTGGGGAACCAGAAAGGTTTAAATTGTGGTGATTAATCAAAATCTCGGAAATTTTTTAGCTGTTAAAATGCTTTATCTCTGAATATGTTGTATGCGAGAAATTAGATGTTCATACTTTTACGAATGTCTCTAATAAAATTAAGAAAAATGTTTAAATATTGTATTTAAGCTTTGCTGAGCAAAATTTACAGTAAATATAAATCGTCGTCATGGAAGGCAGTGAATATTTTTTATGCACGACTTTCTTAGATATCCTCAATATATGGTCATTAATTTATAAAGAAACTATTTAAAAATTTTATAAATTGAACAGAATCTAAGAAAAAAATATTCATAGAATTCTGGAGCTTTCTCACATATGAAGCATATTACAAAAGGTCAGTAGATCATTTTGGTGGTGGTCTAACACGCATTGCTTTTAAGTTGTGAATTTTTGTGTTGATATTTTCTCCACAGAACCAATAAATAAACTTGTGCTTCTTACTCTGGGGAAATCTTTGAGTGAAACTGAAGAAAAGCATTATTACAGTTTGAGCTGTGATTTTCCTAGAAATGTTGCTTCCTTCTCAGATTTCCTTTCCTGTTCTTTTCATATCTTTGTTTACCTATGCTTCTGGTTTTTGTAATTTACGACGGATCACGCTCAAAAAATTTCTTTTCCAAAAAACACGGGGTGGGGTTGATTGCTTTTGTTTTTTAATAGATTATTGACTTCTTTTAAAGTATTATACGTTGGAAAATGTATAGCTCGGAAAAAACACAATAAATTAGTTAACATTGCCTTAAAAGACTAATAAATTAATTTAGGTAACAAAGCATAGTTCATTACTGTTCCATGCAGCTTTTTATTATTCTATTTTTGCTAATATTACTCAATTTTTGGTACTTTTCCGTTAGCCGGGTGCAAGTGAAAATTGACCAAATAATGTGGAACTCCGCCAATAGAATTTCGCCAAATTTTCTTGGTGATTTTTCGCTTGCTCCCGGCATGCAAAAACGTAACAAATTTTTAATAATGTTTGTTATAATACATTATTGTACAATATAGATAAGCTATTAAAAGATAGAAGCACAGAAATGCCATTTCTTTTAACAAATATATTTTATTTTTGTTAAAAAGTCATTTAAATGCATCATAAATAGTACAGAAAATTCTAAAGTTAAATCAAGTATGGAATAGTTTTGAGCAATTAAAATTACACATTTTGCTAGTATAGAAGCAAAATTGAATTTTACAAAGATGCCCAACTTTTGTCCAAAAAAAATCTCGTACCAAGTAATATTTAAGTCACTGTGATTTAGAGATATCGCATGTACATACAAAAGTATCAACAAACAAGTAAATGGTAATGTAATTTATAATATTTCACAAAAACTTTTATATATGTTTGTTATTTTGATGACGAATCTGAGGGTCAGTAATATCGTTTTTTATGATTTTCTGTTAATGTTTTCGCTTTCAAACGAAAGATAAGTAGAATTATTTTCAAGAAATTTTATTGAAATTCTTACAGAATGTAAGAATTTGATAATAATAAATCCCACAAGATTAATTACTTCAGTTAAAGACAAGCAGATATATTTTGAAAAATACTTTTCTTTTATTCAGCAAATCCTGACACTTGGAATCTTCTTAAAATCTGGTAGCAAAATTCTTTGAATATTATAAAGTGGCTATTTGTGCTTCGGTAAATGAATAAAATAAAGATTTAACAGATATCTTCACATTTTACTTTTGAAAGTTAAAAGTGAGCAATTTATTTTTATTACCTGACCAATTTACATCAGAATGAAGAAACTGACCTTTCACTACATTGAAATAAAATATATTACTTGAATAATACGCTAATATTACGATGACATTACATAATGATGCATAACATTATGATCACAAAAAACTGGATTCTACTTGGAAATTTTTTGTATCTCAATATACTATCAGAACAAACATAAGAATATTTAAAAAACGAACCTTAAAGTTTATCAGAGTTGAAAGCTTGAAAATATCTTATTGCATGAATTTTTCACATCCATAAACAACTACTACATGTCAATCAGTAATCTGATTTACTCTTTCGACATAGAAATGTCAGTTATTAAGTTTTTTTTTGTCATCCAACATAATTGATATTTTAAATACAATAATTCGATAAAAAAACAAGATGATTCATTTTATAAATGCTAAAATTAATTGAATATATATTAGTCGTGAAATTACTAGTTAAGAAAATTGTAAAGTTGGCAATCACTGTTTATATTTTATTCATAATTTCCTCATTATAATTGACCAGGAAAAGTAGAAACCAATATAATAAATATGTATCTTATACTCGTATTATGAGATGAATACTTTCCCATAGCGTTTCCCATAGATAAAACCCATAGCGTTTGCATTTTTTATGTGATAAATTGAAACATTTATCTGTACTTGATAGTATACATTCTTTTCATTTTCATAAAATATAGAAATTGCGGATTTACAGTTCGCCAATGATTAATGGCGACATAATTGTCAAATACATTATATTTACTACCTCGTTTATCAACCTGTATTAACCAAAAAATCAGCAAGGAGTAAAGTTAACCAAATTATGTTCGAATCTGATATCCAATTAGCTAAAGTTTTGCTAATGACATGAAGATAAGCCAAATTTTTCCAAAAATGACATTTATTTTAGTAAAATTCCGCCAATGAATTGCAGTTAATAAACAAATACACAATTTATTAACCTTTGATAGTTTCTTATAGCTTAGAATTACTACGAAATAAAGTTAAAAGGTAGATTGGATTTTCATATATTTTGGAAAAAGTAGGACATTACCTGATCCATAAAACGATTCATAGTCAAAAGGATATTTATAGTATTTAACGCCATGATTCATCATCCATCTTTCACGCAAAGTTTGAGCTTTTTTTATGTCATCAGAGACAATTTTTTCCTGAATAATTGGATTTACAATTTTGCTCATCGCTGCCTATATTCATCTACTATAATTTAAAGCTGTTTCCTTTTTTTTTAAAAAAAACTAATAGAATTTATGCCTACTTCACTAAACTAAACTAACTGAAATTTTATGTAATTTTTTATGAATGCAATTTTATATTGATCGATTTATTTTTGTTTATATAGTTATCTTTTGTTAGGGCTTTTACCAGTGTTGTCTCTCGTTTATTTCCATGCTAATATTGGTAAATAAGTTTTAATGAAAAACTTTAAAAAGTTATTGCAGCTTTTAAGCAAATTTTACATCATTATTTAAAGGCGGAATGAAGATTGAGGTTTATTACCAATTGAAACCAAGGCTGTAATTGAAAAGTAAATTGAAACCAAGGATCTAAACCTTGGATAAAAAAGGAAATTATTTACATGAGAGGAGAAAAATTTCAACCTATACATTGGCAAACAATATACGTATTGTTTATAATATGACGACATAACACGCCCAGGTTATTGCATGTAGTAAAAGAGTTTATGATCATCCTTATAAATACCTACTTATCCTTATAAATACATACTTTAGCTTCTTAAAATTTGGTTCATTAACCTATTCAATGTAAATTATGTTCCCATGGTCTTAAGTATAGTAATATATTTATTTTAAACAAATGTCGGAAAGTCATGCGCAGAAGAAGCAAAAATGGGGAAAGTAAATACGTTCTGCATTAAGTAGAGTTTATAACAATTTTATACTATAAAGTATATAATTTTTATACGTTCTGCATTAAGTAGAGTTTATAACAGTTTTATACTATAAAGTATATAATTTTTATACGTTCTGCATTAAGTAGAGTTTTAACCGGCTCGTAGCCAGTTACTACGAGCCAGAAAGATCACGCATTCGTAGAAACTCTACAGCAGAAAGAACTTGTTATTGTACGTCCTTTCAGCGCATGCGCAATCTTCCTTCTGGGTATGCGTGACTTACTTGGATTTTTATAACTGGCTGATTCAACTTTAAGACACCTTCTTTAAGATGGGTTTATACTCATCTAATTATGAGATGGACATAGAACAACGCATGCGCAGAAAAGGACTGATATGTGCTTGTCACAATTTCATAAGATAGATTCAGGCATTCCTATAAATTGCGGTTTCGATGTCTTCTGAATGTTTCGTTTTCACTGCGTTTTTGCTTTAAAATGATAGGTATTTCCACAAAGAAATATGGTAAAAAATCCGTCAACATAGCTAAATTTGAAAAATCATATTAAAAAAATGGCAAATAAAATGAAAAATAAAACAATCTCGTATGAGACTGAACAACGAGCAAAAAATATCATTATAAGTCATCAATTTTTTTTGATGAAAAAAAAAATCACACCATTTTTCAAAAGCATGCGTAGTAAGAAAAAAAATACTATAAAGTTGTAATTTTTTATATTGTCGGAACAAGTACTTACCATAGATTGAACATCATTTATCATTCTTACTACGCATCCACTGTATATTGACCTTCTTATAACTGCCTGAATCTAAAATTACTTTTACAATCAACGCTTACGTTTTCAGAGAAATAATAACACTACATTTCACAAGGAAAATTAGTAAATTAAAAATTATGCTGTCTAACAAACAGTTAATGAATTAAAAATATTTTTTCAATTTTGTTGATGTCAATTCGCTACAAATAATTAAAAAGGGTTATAAAAATATTTGTAAAAGTTTCGATAATGCAGTTAATATTATTTATTATTGTTATGTTTTTCTGCTTTGTATTTTTACAAAAAGGTTCAGAAATAGATAGATAAACTCACTTCATTTTTGATTTCCTCTAATTAAATCGAAACTTTCAGAAGCTTGAAGTAATAACCATTCAATTTTAACTAGCAAGAATACACCTCAATAATCAGAAAACATTTTAAAGTTACATGAAAAATTTCTGAATTCTGATAATGTTATTATCAAAAGAGTTAATACAAGAAATCTTTTTGTTTCGACGTATAACTTATCACCAAATCTTGTCGACTTTAAATATTATCATATCGCCAAAAAATCGGCTATTTTGGAGATTTACAGTTAAATATGCCAAATTTTATAACTTTTATAGTAACTCTTATAAGCCTTTGTTACCAGTTATTGTAGCCTTTAAAGACAGTGGTCCTTTTTTGAGTTTTTAAAGGGTTAAAACATGTTGCGATGGGAAAAACTGACCACCAATATTAAATCTTACTATTTGGGCATAAGAAATTTTCATTTATGTGTAACTTTTTTAATGATTTATAATCTTTTTGAATAATTTCTCTTTCCTAATTGGTAATAGTTCAGTTCTCGATTCAGCTCGGGAGTGTATGAAAAGAAAAATCTTTGAGGTTCTGTATTTTTAAATTTGATTTTTATCTGTAAATAAATTGCAGAAATTAGTGCTTATATTAAAAAATAGTTTCTTTTGGTTTTTCGAAAACATATTTACGTTGACAGAGGCCTACTGTTGATACTCACACTGATACATTTTCAAAAGCCAGTGTCCTGGCATAAAGGTAGCGTTCCTTTTTCGTGATCTGGTTGTCCCGGGTTCAAATTCCAGTTCTGAGTTCTATTTGTGAGAAATTTGAATGTGCACTTCTATAAAAATGGGCTGTGCAAGCGAATGCCAAGCGTGGATTAGCTAAGTCGTACTCTTGGCTCTAGCTAACAAAACAGGAGATACACATTCGACTTAAAATCCCTGGCAAATAAACTGTCAACAGGTTTATAAAAAGTACCAGAATTAACAACAGAAACAGTTTTAAAAAACTTTCTAATATAATCTGATATTATAAGACTAAGATATTTAAATTCGCCCTTTTGCTGTCAAGAAGATTGATTTAAATTCTTTTAAATATAAAATTATATGTAATGAGTATCTAGATATGCGTAAAATTACAATAACTCTATTAATTTTTTTATCTCATTAATAGATGAGTTTTGGGTTAAGTCGTCATCCCAATATTTAAAAATGAAGAATTCCTGTGAAAAAAAGCAACCCCACTGCAGTCTGAATATCCTATTTTTATATATTTTATTTAAGCAGGGTATTTATATTTGGCATAGTTTCATATAATTTGGCAAATAAATTGATTTCAGGAAAATGGTTTTTAATTAAAGATATACACTTGATGTTAGCAATTGTTCGTATGATAGAAAAGCTATTTCTTTTGTCAAAAATTTTAATTAATGAATATAGTGTGAAAAATTTAGGATTTTACTTAAGTTCGAAAGGTAAGACTTAAAGACTTATGGCTTCTCTACACAATTATATCAGCTGTCCAAAACTTGCAGAAACTTTAAAAGTGTAATAAAAATTCGCACTTTGTGCTAACATATTCCGAACTTGGGCTAATCGTCAGTGAAGAAATCAACTTTATATATTGAATTCAAATTCAAATAAGAAAATTCGAGTTATTATATCATGTTATGATTCAGAGTTTTGTTCTATATAAAAAGTATTCGAATTCTCAACGTGATGTGAATAATAAATTATATATATGAGTATTTTAGTGGAAAATAAATTCCAAGAAGTATTGAGCACTTACAATAGAGATGGAAAAAGAAGCCAAATAAGTAATGAGCTTCTTGCATCTTTGAGGGAAACAATAATGTGATGAGAGTCCTGCTTCTTCTCACACCTACATTTCACATTCATTTTCTTCATGAGGGGTTAATATGCGTTGGTTAAAGAGACAATATAATATTTGCGGTGGAACAATAAATCTGATTAAACTAACAGTTGTAGTCGAATGGAAATTATGGTATGCTAAAATTGAATAAATATAATAAGCAAGAAATTACGTTCTATTAGATAGTCAAAATATATCATAAATATCGACTAATAATAAAGGAAAATAAGCTTAGTCACACAGCTCCTTTCCAAAATGTGGAAAATTATTCTAACTTAATAATATAATAGTTGAAGTCAAGAATAGCATAAAATTAGAGTTATTATAATGACATTCATACTTAAAACAATACGACAAATGGAGATAAAATCTTCAAATCAGATAATAAAAGGAATTTCATTTTACTTTTATCTAATATTATTGAAATATTTTCTTTTAATTTTACAAATTTCATATTTATTTCAAATGGATTTTATTCATCATAAATCAGTTGAAGTAGTTGAAATCGCCTATCAGCATTTTCTTTAATGAAAAATTTTTTTCTGTAAATTTATGGCTGCAAATAAAAAAAAGAAGGAGATTGGTTTTTTTTTAAAAAATTATTTTTTATTGAAGTGCATTCATCATATATGTTAAGAATGCTAGTTTTATCAGAATAAAGGAAACAAAGATTGTGCTATGTTATTAGCCTGCAAAATATCAAAAAGTAAGTTGTCAAAGTATAATCTACTTCATCAAGAAATAATTAAATCTTTATAATATATATAAATTTTATTCTACGTGTAATTTTGTAATAAACTATTAATATAAGAAATCAATAGAGATTTAAATGTGAGATCTAAGAAAATATTTCAAATCCTTTTTTTTTATGTTATGCCTATTAAGTAAGTTATGATTTTTAGACCCCATCCAGTGTTTTACACATTAAAAGAAGTATAGACAATTGTATGATATATGATTCTTAAGAATTATAAAATATGTAAAATGTACTTTTGCTACATTCAAATACAAATTATTACAGTGTAAATAAATTTTAATTAAACAATACTTTCTGCTATTTTAGAATTAAGGAAATTAAGAAGGAAAAGGCTATGTAATAATCAATTAGATTCAAGTATCTGTTTTTAATTTAGACTGATATTGGTAAACTTTTATTGATCTTTAAGTAAAACAATCGATTAAGACTTTTAACGATTGCTATTATAAGAGATTCTACCTCTTTATTAAAGACCTTTTAGAGTAACAACTCGTACATCTTTAGAAAATTTTTGTTTTAAAAAACTGTTTTCCTCAACCAAATGAAGTAGGAATTAAAATTAAACTATACAAGACAGCACATTTTAGCGCATCTGTTTAAATCTTCATTTAAGGTACTTACTACATTTTTTTTGAAAAAAAAAATCGAACTAGAAAGGTTCTCGCTTTGCTGAGCCACTTGAATTATTCAAATTGTCCCAATTAAGCTGAAGGAATTCTATCTGCATCCAACGACAGCGATTTCAATCTAAATTAAATTTCAATCAGTAGTAAAAGTTAAAAAGTTTTCTTGGGTACCAAAAGTGAATTTAGGAAAGGAATTCAAATACCTTTTATCTCCCCTGGCAGCGAAGCAAAAGAGCTACAAAAAATGGCATTAGATTCACTTTCAATCTCATTCCTTTCACTAGTATATCATGAAACACGGAAAATACTTCTAAATTAATCAAATGCATCATTATATAAAGTTTTGCAAGTAAATGATAAATTTGAATTAGTAGATTCAACGTTTGAATAGATCATTAGAGATGACAATTGATTTAAGTATATATGATTGCCTATGTATATTTCGTAATCATGCCATCCTTTTTCTTATTTGATTAGCTACTTGCAAATTATATTTAGTTGGGCATTTAAGTATCGCGTTTGCACATCACGTACCTTGTTTGTCCCTTCATTATTTTGAACGAAATTAATAGACAAAAATAGATACTTATAAAATGTCCCTTAATCATTTTGAACGAAATTAAAAGGCAGAAATAGCTACTAGTAAAGGATATTTAGCTTGGAATTAAAGTACCAAGTTGTACCTCATACGCCTCGTCTTAATTTATTTGAACAAGATCAATAAGTAAAAAATGTTTTATCTCATAAAACGTAAAGTATTAGATAAAACTGTATAAAACAAATAATTTTGAAACTAAGCTACAACATAATAGAATGCAGAAAACAATTTTCATATTTGCAAAAGGAATCAAATTAAGATTGTATAAATTTGGTGAGATAAAATTATATCTAAATATAATTTGCAAGTATGTGGCGCATGCTTATCAATCTTAGTTTATTTCTGGATATATGCCACATCGAAAGTATAATACAGATTGGATTTTAAGAACCTCCCGGAACTTTAAGTTTGAAACCAAATTTTATTTCCCACTTGAATAACTTTGGTAATGAAAGCATCGAACAATTCAAGTACATGTGAATGTAAAATTTGTCTTATGAATTATAAGTCCTCATTTAGATACAATTTCTTTAAAGACAGTTCATGGTTCAATTTGAAAAAAAAAATAATTGATGGAAATCTCTAACCACAAGTGTTTAACTGATTTTTTCAATGTGCGCTTACCATGACCTATTTTCTCCAGATATGTTATTAATATTGGCTTGTATCCTCATCCACACCAATTTTTATAAGTTTCTGAAATTAATACAATATGTATTTTCTACGTGAAGAAATATTGACGATTTCTACCCTACTCCGATAATATAGCTTGTCTTTGATTACAGTAAATCGTTTTTTTTAATTGCACTTTTAAAATTTCGCGAAATTATCTAACAATAAAGTCACGCCACTTTAAAAGACTTAGTGTACGAACTGTGCATTATATTCTTTCTAATCCACTTAGCACTATTAAAAATGTAAATATCTATCAGAGTCACCTGTCTTCTAAATTTTACGATTGTATAATTTCACCTTTTAATTCGACTTGTAAACTACATAAATATTAAACAGAATTCATTTTTCATCTTTCCTACGACTATTAAATAGTTATTATTAAAAGGTTTATAGAAAAGTGTTGCATTTATTTTTTGAAGTAATATTTCTCATAATTAACGCATAAGAACTAATAATTCAGATTGATTTTTATTAATTAAAGCTATTATTATTAATTCAAAAAAATGGCTACGATGTACACATTCTCATCCTTACCCCATGTTTCACGTATGATAAATTCATATCAAATGATCTGGTCTGATACGCACGCGCACACTTTCATTTTTATTAATATTAGAGTTGAGCTTCCATTTAATATAAATATCATTATAATTCGAATATTATTTTTATTGGTTAACATTTACAATGATTTCAATATTTTGTTTGGACTTTGAAATTTCATTTGATATAAAAATATTTTCTTCCTTACGACTCCTTAATAAAATCGATGCATAATTGTGCCCCACCATCCCTTCAATTTTCAACAGAACTCCAAAAATATGATTTCATTAACATATTCTTAATGAGTAAAAAATTCCTGACAGAATTTTACAAGTTTATACAGGCTACTGATTTCATCAGTATATGTTTTAAATCAAACTCATAAAAGATCAGTAATTTTAAATTGTTCGTAAATGTTCTCTGTGCGTTTCTTGCCAATTTAGTTCCCATTTCAAAAGAATAAAGAGCCAGTTAGATTGATCAATGCTTACTGAACATGTGTAACTTACACCAAATCTTTTTTGTTACAGTAGGAAGCAGTACAGAAGAAAATTGCATCAGTGTAAGTTTTTTATTATTGCCAATAAAATAGGAATATTTGCGTTAGAGAATTGATTCATAAAAATATTTCTTTAGATCAAATCAGGGCGATATAAAACTGCGTTTTCATCATAAATCAATTCATTCACACGTATAATGGATTAAATAACTCAACAATAATTTAAAAAAACATTTAGCGTCTTAAATTAGGTTAAAATCAATAATTCACAGCATAAAATTCATTGCTAAATGGCTTAAGTAATTCCATTTGTCATGTTGCTATTTGTAATTTAATGGAATTCAATATTTCAATCTACTAAAGATTTATTTTAATTACCCCATATAAGTAGAAAAATGAAGAAAAAAAAGAAATATTCAAATTTTAAATTGAATTTTTCACTCAAGTTACATTTTAAGTCACATTAGTTTATTCAAATACTTTGCTGAATTCCATATGGCTACACTGCATATGCTAAAAATAAATATATTATTTCCCTAATACTATGAAAAAATCTCTTTATGACATAGGGGAAGACGCTGCATTTCACAATATTTTACAGACTGCCTGTTTATAAATCAGTATGTTATTTGCTAGCTTCGAGTTCTTCTAGGGTTTAACATTTCGATGACACTCATCCTTTTCCGTATTTAACATTCCGTTGACACATCCCTCGCCAAATGTCATTCTTGCTTTACGGTTGGGAGGATTTGAACCACACCTCGGCTCACAACCTCATCGCCCCATTTCTTTGAAGACTTTACGACACGTCCTGGAATGCATTTTATTTTAAGACGAGAGCGAGAGAATCTTTCATATTTTATACAGAAGATAAAGCTGTGGGAAAACGGGATCGTGTGAGGCTTTGGAAGTTTCAAAGTTACACCCTTCAGGCAAAAAAATCCAGGTTGTTAAAAAAAATTACACAATGTCAAATGATGATAACTCGCATGCAATCGAATGAGAAACAGATGTTTGTAGCACAAAACTTTACCTCCAATCTATGTTTGTAGTGATACAAATTTTTAGAAATCATTGATTCAGAAGTTGGAATATTTTGTAAAATTTTAAAATTGTTTAGCATTCAAGATTTTATGCAACAATGGAATTACTTTTTTTATTTACCGTATTATGCAATATTGTATAATATTATTGATTAATATTTGTAGCATTCCATAATTCCGTAAAATCATTTGTTATTATGTTCTTTTGACTTATTGTATGATTTTTATTGGCCTAAACGTTAAATGGGAATTGTCTTATGTTCTTTAATTTTTAATCAGATGTCCCGATCCGATTCGTTTACGAATGAAAAAGGGGCGGGTCTATTTAAAATTTGTCAGAAATTTCGTATCTCTTTTAAAGAAGAATAAATAAATAAATAGTAGCATTTAATTTTGCAGAAAAATAGTATGCTTCCACTTTTAATAATCTTACGGCTACTCAATTGAAATTAAATTAATTTTTTCTCAGCTTTGAAATATATATAGCTGCATAAAAAGAGAAGGAGTTATGTTATTAATCAATAAAAAATATATGATTTTGAACACTAAGCTTGATATTATTATGAAAATTTAGTTAGAAAAAAAAGTTAATAAAACAATTAGAAAGCAGACCGATGATGCAAAAGAATTTTTTCTAAGAAAAAGAGTAATATTGATGATGAATAATCACAGAAATGTTTCAAACATTGGAGTAATGAACTTAAAAAATATTATAATCATATTTAATTCAATATTTATGCTTTGCTAACTATTATTATAAATTCCCTCCATAATAAAGTTTAAATAGTTTTCGAAGTCTAACTATGTGAAGTACAAATCAGTAATTACGAAATTTTATGAAACTTATATTCATGCTAAATTGTTTTGCCATATTTTATGTTACAGCCGATTACCTTTGCCTTTCAATAATATTCAAGAAACATAAATTTATTCTGTTTGAATAATTATGAAATAAAACTTAAAATAAATTTTTAAAAAGTATCAAAAGACAGAAAAATTATTATCTATCGCTTTGCATCTATTGTTTCTAATATCATTTAATAATATATTCTCTTAAAAGTTCCTTAAATTAAAAATCTCAACTTTCATGTTACTTGATTTACGCAGTTTAAAAATATATACAATGTAAAAGGCAATATACAAATAATTTATTCATATTAATACATTTAAAACTTTAACTTATAAATATACATAAATAGATTTTTAAATTTAGGGAGTATTCTTTGTTGTAAATAATGCTTTCCATCTTTACCGTAAAGAATGTAAAGGAATGCAAAAGTAACAATGATGAATTATCTTTATTCAAAAACTTTGTTTCTTGTTTATGTAATATTGTAATTTGTTGCTAAGGTATTTTTATAGAAGTCAGAGTTTGTGTGTTTTTATATCACAGAACTCAAATAGCTTTAAATTCATCAATTCTTCCGATCTATAAATACTACAATAACCATAAATTTTACATAAGTACATTCTTGTTTCTAAGGAATAGCATTCTTTTAAATATACACATTAACAAAAGCAGATAAATTTCTGATAAGGCTGTAGCTTTTTACTTTGATATTTTGAATTGTGATTATGTCAGTTGGTCACGCAGTTAAAGTCAACGTAATCCAAGAGTTAGTAAACAAGAGTGACAAAAATAAAAGGGGCATAAATATATAAACTTAAACTAGACAGCATGCAATGAAGGCAATTTCACTAATGCATTAGGAGTATGATCAATTACATTTTGTGCTATGAATAAAATAAATAAGAGAATAATTTTCTGTTGTTTCACGTAATATTAAAACAAGCATTATTTGATAGTTTTATTGTCTTTTCTTTCCATTCCGAGTAAAGTTAAATACATAAAAAAAATTCAATATCTATGATGTATCTAAATAAAATGACAATGAGAAAAAAAATGTTAATTCTCTGTTTGACAGTATAATTTTTCCCACGCGAAAATGGATGAGTCTTTTTGAATAAGTTACTTTTGGATACATATATTTAAAAGTATAATTCGTGAAGCAATAATATCATAAATCATTTATTTAGTATCATTGATTACAATAAGATTATGTTCCAAATTTGTAATAAGAATACGTTTATGCCGAAGAATGCAAATACACTTTTATTAATAAATATTTAAATATCGAAGAATGCAATCTTTTTTTGTATCATATTTGGTTTGACAATAATAATATTGGATAATAACTTATTCAGATTGTCTTTACACTGCTTTCAAATTTCATCAGTTGTAATAAAAATGTAAAATATTTTGTTTTTTGCGATAAGGATATGATGATAGAGAATCAAATAGTTTATTTGACTCACAGTTAGTTTTTCTTGCATGCGATCATCTGTCAAATAAAATCTTATGTATTTGGGAAAAGATCTAAATTTGATTATTATGCCACAAAATTATTAAAATTAGTAACATGAAAAAATTTACTCATATATTTAAACTAAAAGTGTTTCTAATCTTTAAAAAAATCAACTAGGAAATGGTATTTAAATATGAATAAACTATAGCTTGTTAGGCTGTAGCATATTAACAAATTTGTTTTAAAAGTAGTCATTACTTAATAAGTATGAATAAACTATAGCTTGTTAGGCTGCAGCATATTAACAAA
>JAOUZG010000635.1:4138022-4155422 GCA_026289955.1 Argiope argentata | reverse complement strand
AGTTTTAAAAATAGTCATTACTTCTCTAAAGATTCAAATTTAAATATGAAGGAATTAAACAGTTGATGATCTTAGTGGGGAAAAGTAAAATGTGCAGTTGCAAAAGGCTAAATAATAAAATGTCAGCAATTGTCTTTAATGACTATTTTATAATTCAAGGTATATAATATTTTCAATAAAGTATAGCTTCGCTATAGATTATATTTAATTTATGATCAGCACTTTTACCTACATGAAGGAGCTTGACCAATTGGAAAAGTGTGAGAGATAATGTTGGAGTGTCAATACTCAACAAATTAAAACGGCTTTCCATATCGTATCAGATTCCTCGACAGGGGAAGACTGGGCCAAGACTGGGGCTGGTGAGGCCTCTGTGCCATCAGCACCTCACACCTTTTTGGTATATTTACTCAAAAATGAAAATAAGAATAAGACCACTTAGGTTATCCCCCCTCCCAGTGCACCAATGGTATTAGTGTTCTCTCTTGGAGGCTACCTTTCTCACGGTTCAATAGACGGGAACTAACTATTTTTGCCCGCTTTCGAAGTGGTCACCTTAAATCAATGAAATTTTCCGAAGAATCTAAGAGCTTTGAAATTTGTACCAACTGTTCTTCTGAGCAGGCTTCGCCTGATCACATCATCGCGTGCCTGGGATCTCCAAACAGGATTTAACAGAGGATCCTTTAACGGTGTTGAATTTTTTGAGGGTCTGTGACGTCATAGACTTGGTCTAGCACATCAGGCTAATGGGGTCGAGCAACAACAACAACAACACTCGAAGAAGTTACATGCTAAAAGATGTATTTATACATAAGATGAAAATAACATTATTTCAAAATGTTCTTAATAAGATTTCCTTAACTGATTTCAGTTACTAAAATATTTCAGATAAATGTTATTGCCAGTCTTCTTATATTGTGAACGCTATTCTTTAGATGTATTCACTCAATAGTTGAAACTATGTGCTTAAATCAAACATCTTAGGAATTATCTAATAAGGTAAAATTAGAGAGGCTATTCTGAATATGTATGTCTGTTCAGAACATCGCCAGTGTCTAAATTTAATTTATTTCGTTTGGATAAAGGTTGTGAAATTAAGAACTAGAAATTAATTGAGGTTAACGTTTTGTAGTATAGGGGCAAATAACTTTCCACTGCAGATATCCGAAAAATTTTGCAATAAATAATGAAACTTGTTGCTAATATAGTTCAAAATTGGAAATTTAACTGCTGATCTAGAAATGACGCTCATTTCAAGAATTATTTTAAAAAAGACGCTAAAACTTACCATTATCAAATAAAGGTTCATTTGCTTAATATAAAAATTTTACTGAACATTAAATGCATAAGTTAAAAAATTTCATAGAATTAACCGTTATTAAAAAAAAAACTTTTAAAGCTAAATTTAGCATTATAATAAAATATTTTATTTCTACTCTTTCCAAATCTTCTATATAGAATATAAAAATGATATATATAATACTACAAAATATATAAAATCAATTGTTTGTTTTTTAAATATTTTCTTACTTCTGTAAAAGTAAAATATTTAAAAAATTATTTTTAAGAAAAAAATTGTATTATTGAGTCTTTAAATATCTTTTTTTCATAGTTTAATAAAAAACTTACATTTTCAACTCATTTTTTATGGCTAATGGTTTATTTGTATTTTTTTAATTACTGTTTTAACTGTTTTATTAATTCTTTCACTTTAACATTTCATTTGTCTTAAAAATAAATTAATATCTCATACCAAGTTTTATAAAATAACGAACGCTTTGAAAATACAAATCAAGTAAGGAACTACTTATAGATTTTAAGATCAGCTCTGATTGGAACATCGCAATTAATAGATTTTGATAATTATCATTTATTACTTCGTTAGTAAAAGCTCTATATTTAACTCCAAACACATATTTTCTCCATTTTCTAAATAATTTATAATAAAATAGACGATTGTGACGAACAAATAGAAATATTTGCAATTAAATCGATTAAGTTATAATAAAGTAACTTATTGGAAATCTCACTTTTTTATTTCATAAAACTGCAAATATGAATTTAATAGCATAAATTTACATATACGGGTTTGAAATAAAACATGTTTATACTACGTTAAAAACGTTTATAAACATTTAAAAGTGGAACTCTTAATCTAGATTTCAGTTTCAATTCAAAATAGGCAATTAAAGAAAACAATTTTTAAATTGGCAAAAATCTGATTAGAAGTTTTAATGAAAAAGAGTTTTAATTTAAATTTGAGCATAACACTGTGAATTATTTAAAAATTTAAAAATAATTATTAAAAATGAAGAAATGTTCATGTTCTTTTCTATTTTTGTAAATTATAAAGTATAAAAATCATTATATCATAATATTTTCGAATAAATATAACATTTTCGAAAAACACAGCTGAAGAAAATGTACCTGAATTTTTATTAGTTTTGATCTTTTAGATATTGACAGCTATTTTAATTCCACCTGGTAATATATATATTATAGATTTCCTTAAAAAATAAATAAATGAAGATATAATATGATTTTTTTGAAATCAATAGTCTAGTACTTATTGCTCTTTTCGTCATAAATTGGTACATAAAAACCATAAAAAGTATCTAAAAGAAATTCTCATTCCTTTTAACCAACAATTTAATTAATGGTTACAAAGAAAAGATCTCTTTTAAAACGATAATTATAGATGCAAATGAACAAGGAGAATTTGTAATGCCTTTTTTCCTTTGGTCATTGAAGGAGAGACAATCGTTGTTCGATGCTAACGAAGCAGAAAGAGATCTCTATTTGTTTTCACTGACAAATTTAAATATTCTAGGACATTTTTTTTCACCTGGAAGGAAATTACTAGCAACTAATTTCAGTCATTCTTATTAGAAACTGCGAGATCGCATTCCATAGCATAGGATAATGTCAAGACAAATCTTTTATAACTGTGTTTATTACAGTCAAAAAAGACTGAAGTGTTAAAGATGAGCAGAAAAATGGACAGAGATGTAAATAATATCCACTCTTATCTAGTTATTAAGACGAATGTGAAATGAGGTCAGAATATAAAAACTTTTCTACCTATGTCAATATGGTTCCAAACTCCTTGTCATTCATTAAGCATGTTTTTTAAGGAGGCAGTATTTTATGTGCGATTAGAAAACTTTGCATATAAATTTGTCCATTTCACTTTGCATCTTTCGTAAATTGATTACCTATGTTAACTAAGTAAACCATTACCTATCCTATATTTACATTTAGATTTGAAGAAAATACGTTGCATTTTTTTTCACCTTGTTTGATTTGTACTCTCTGAACGAGCCTTGACATTAGCTTTATTTATTCCCTCCACATCTATTTCATCCTTTGTTTCACTCTAACATCATTAAAAAACCAATATTATCCTCATATTTTGTAAGGTTTATAATTAATTTAACCTTTGCATATAAAAGTAGTTTTATGTCATTTTTCTCCAGCATTTAGTGAGGGAAAAAAACACGAAATTATGTTTCCAGCATTTCTCCATTATCAATTTCAATTAATTCTTTGAATTCTTTGCAGTCCATTATTGAATATAATACGCCACCAAAGGCTTTTGTAATATGGTGGATGTCTTTTGCCTTTGTTTTTAAAAGAGCAAAATTCTTTACAATTATTAACACTATCTTGTTGGAGAGATTGTGCAGGATTTACTATGTCACATCTTCACTGCGAAGTTACAGCGAAAAAAAAAAAGGAATATTTGATTTTTAAAACAATAATTTTAAAATCAAATTACAATGAATGAGATAATAGGCCTAAAATCCGATTCTTCAGGCCAAAATTTCTTATTTAAATCTCAAAAATATGAATATTTTCATGTTATGCGATTTTGAATTTAAAACAATTATGGAAAAATATATAATTTCTTCTAAGGTTTCTAATGCATAGTTAAACATAATTCAAAGAAATAGTTTTTATAAGAATTTCGTAAGAGCCAATACTAAAATTTTAATAAGAATGTTCTTACAATAACAGATTCTGCCAACAATATATCGATTGTATATATTATATTTTATATAAGATATGAGATAAGAATATTAAGCATTTATAAGTTCTGCATAATATTTTCTTCAATGGGTCAAATTTATTATTCTTATGATACAATTACTAAGCATTCATCAAATGATAAAAAATAGAGGTTTGAAATTTATTTAAATCCTTATCAATGATGAATGAAAAATGCTGAAAATTTTAATCAAATAAAATTATTAAAATGAGGAGGCATATAATACAACTTGAGCCACCTTCTCTACTTCTCCCTTGATTTTAATTTTTGACAAAATACAGTTCTTTTCAAGAAAACTTAACGTTTCAGAAAGCTTCATTTTCTAAAAGGTGCAGAACTTTTACCTTGATTGTGATCTATTATGCGGCAAGATTAACATTTACGTGATATCACAAGCGAATGTTTTCCGAAGGCATTTATTATTTACACACTGCATGAATATGTATAAGCACCGCCTTATTCAAATATTTAATTATAAGAAAAACCACTGATGTGAGAGCTTATTATACAGAAAATTACTGTAAGCATTAAATTAATAAACGTAAAAGAATCGATTTTTGCTGAAAGAATAAGCTCACATACAGAGTTTTTAAAATTATTGATTTGGTAATTTTAAAGTGACTAATATTTACAGAATATATCAGTTAATCTTCAGAATCAATAATCTTTGTTTTTGTCAGAAATTTTAGATACTTGAAGTAAAGAATACATTGCAGATTTAAAAACTTCTTCGATATGATTTCACAAACCACGAACGTATTGCTGTCTATATCAGCTTTGTTTCATCACAAAAAAAAGAGCTACCAGGATGTCTTCCTAAAATGTTTCATATTAAAGTTTAAATTAAATATAATTTCAGTTGACAAATAAAATTCAATTCTATAAAATTACTTGGATTGTATGTAGTATAGCTTACACCATTATAATTAATTCTAGTGATGTAAATTATGCTTTTAATAATTTAAATTTTCCCCTTAATTTATTAATATTTATGTTTTCCATAAGTTTGATTTGTAGTTATTCTTACAAGCCTTCTACTATTTGCCTTCCCATTAGCGCTGGCGATAAAAGAAATTACAAATTAAGCTTTAGTTGAAATGTTTGTTTCTTTTTTAACCTTAACTAGAGACAAGGAGATAAAATGACTTCATTGTTAGTTTCCTTTTTTATCTTTTGTAAAAAGCATTGAAATATTTATGGAACCAGAACACATTTTAATAATCATTTAGTTACCAAAAATAGTAAAAATGTTGAATTTTATAACATTAACTGTTGGAATTTTAATAACCAATATCTAAACAATATTTTAACGAGTATTTGATTCATTTAGATATTATGGGACAACGCAAATGCTAATAACTGTTAGAATTTAACAAATAAAAATGAAGAATATTTTTATTCTTTTTTCGTTATTAAAAAAAAGTAAAGCAGTTCGTAGTCAATAATGGAGACATTCAGTCAATTATTCCATAAATAACAATAAAATAATATGGATATCTAGACTTTCGTCAACATGTAGTCGAAGAATCAACTTGTAGATACTGAGGAGATGATTGTATTCAGGGGCAAATTACCACGTAATAATCAAAACTAATAAACGAAATTGAGTCATTTGGAATTCATTTACGGGTTAATACATGGACTTTGCTTGATATCAAATAAATACTGTACTTATTTGTACTTTACAAATGATTAAAAATATTTTTATGTTGTTGTTGTAATTAGTGATACTTGCCATAGACAAGCTTTGCCAAGGCATCGACGAGTTTTAAGTCGAAAGGAGCATCTCTTGTTTTGAAGTAGCACCAACTTGGACCAAGAGTATGACTTAGCTACTCAATCATCACAGCCACTTGCATAGGCCCTTTTTACAGGGGGATGCATTCATACTTCTTACGGATAGAGCACAGTAGAACAGTCCTGCCAAAACCGGGTTTAATCCGGGACGCTCAACTGTCGGCTAAAGACATTTAGTCAATGATGCGTCGTCGGCTTAAAAATACTTTATATGCCTAACTAATCCAATAATATTCTATATTTTAGAATAAAAGTGGAAAAAACCATCATAAAAAATATTAATTATTTTCCATTTTTATCTTCTTGATATAAAATAGGTTTTAAACACAAAGCATATCAACTTTGATCCCATATATAACACAGCAATAGCCTCCGGACAATAAATACCATGAAAGGAGGTTTTTAAAAAGCAGAGGGGAAGGCGGTACCTCAGACACTTAGGATTTCATAAAAACAAAGGATCGTGTAATGTCTACCGACAGGAGAGGGTAGAAGCGATTTTCATAAAAATGTATTTTATTTCCTTCTCTAGCATTCCTAGAAGAAGCAAAGTCAGCCTTTTCTTGCGTGGCCGTATTATTGGCTGGAAGCCCCTTCAGAAATTCGTGGGTCGTAAAATTCCAAATTCTACAACCTGACAATAGCTCCTTGCAATAAAGGCGTTCTGCATAAATGATTTTATGAGAATACTTGGGAGATTTTTCGATTTTAGGCACCACCTATTGCAGGAGTTTTCACTACCGATCAGCAATGGTGGCACATATCTATATTTCTCCTTAAGTCGTAAAGTTGGAAATATTTATTATTATGTTACCCAGCTAGTTCAGCCATATTATATTGCTTTCAGATTGCAAAGATCAAAGAATAAAAAAAAGTCATATCTATATTGAAGTTTAATCATGGACTTAAATTATTTAATGAAATTAATATTGGAGGCAATATTTTCTCTGGTTATATTGTTAGTAAATGCTCTCTTTACTGCTTTAAATTTGTAGGACGTTATCTTAAGATTATTTACTGTTAGCACAATTATGGTCCTTGCAAGTTGCTGTTCAAAGATGATTAAAATGAAGAATTTCGCTCAAAGAATTCTTTTTTTATCCCTAATTCAGCTTAATAATTTCATCTAATAACTGTAATAAATAGATTTTTTTATTGAAACAAATCTGTCTTCATATTCACTATGCTGATAAGGCAAAATAGAAAAATTATATTTCTACTAAAATTAAAGAAAAACTGTAATTTTATAGAACTATAAAATTCCTTTGTCATCAAAAAATAAAAGATTTTCAATGATTTTTCTGGTGAAAAGAAATACGTCATTGTTTTATGTCATAAAACACAAATACTTGTCTTTAGATTGTATCAAATGTAACAGTTTTTATTCTATTTGAATTATTTTAAAGTATACGAAACATAGCAAGTATCGTCATCCATAATAAAACTAACATATCTTATTTCTCTTTTAATGTAAATATGTATAGGTTTAGGAACAATTACAGCATTTATTTATTTATTACTACGAACCGCAGGACTACAGTTTTAAACAAAAGTATGTTATAAATTATGAATAAGTGTTTAGTATTACAGTAATTGATTAATGTTTTGATTAAATGTGTTGATTGTTTAATTTAAAGACTGATTAGTAGCTTACAATTTATTTATCTTCTACATTTTGTTTATCTACATCTTCTTTATTAAGATTTTAACTGTTTTTTTAGAATCAGGAATGTATTCTCACTATTTTGTAACGATTTTTTTAATATTTTGTAAAATGAAGATTTGATAGATTTTCAAGAAATTTTTCTATGCCTCTTTAAAAATTTAAACCTTTTTTTTTAATAATGCTTTGTTTTTGGTTTCAAAATTGATTTGATATAAAATTATTACTAAAATCTTATCCAAATAACTGTAAACTATTTTCAATATTTGGGTAAACATTTTTGGGAAGATTTTCTTTAACTGCTACATACATTTTTTAATTGAGTTCTACTACCTTTAAATATTTGTATTTTTTATTTTATTTATAATGTGCTTAGATATCAATCTAAAAATAATACAGATATTTTTTTCATAATTCGAAAGATAAAAACAAATTTTATACTTCCCCTATATATGACAAAATTATTTGATTAGGCAAAGAATCACAATATACATAATAGTGAACGAAATGTTCTCAGTTAATCTTAAGAAACTCATAATATTATTAATATAACTTTATTATTCTGGAAAATTTGCTTCATGATTTAAGAATAACTGATAAATTCAATTTGACTTTTAATTTTTTTATAACAGAACTGAATGAGATTATATACAGAGAAAAAAAAAGTGTTTATAACTGGGTTTTTTTTAAAAAAAACACAATATAAAATGAAAATTCTGCTATAAAAACATTTTTCAAATAATACAAGAAATAGTAACCTTAAATATTTCGGTACTGTAATTGTATTCGTCGACACTTGTATGCAATGAAAGGCAGTATGCTACCAACATGGATTTGCTTATATAAAAATAAAACTTGGATTTCTTATTGTAATAATTCAATTATCACCAAAGAAAGTTTAGTGAGTTACTATAATGTACAAGAACCAATTTTTCCATGTTTGAAAAAAAATTTCCCTTTTATCCCTTAAATCAAGAAATATATTTTGAAGAATATAATGAAAGAAATTAACAGAGCTCGTGGTGAAAATTCGATATTTTATTATTTATTTACAGAAGAACACTTCTAACCTAAGAAGTGCATAGATATTTGGTGAATGGAAAATCAGAGACAAAACTTCCTCTAAATCATGATCAAGCTGAATTTGAAATGAAAAGAACAGATTACTTAGCGAAGCTATATCGCATTTCAAGCTTCATTAAATAGTTCATTATTCCTTTCCGGTATATTTATGGCAATAATGAAGAGCTTAATTTCAATCAATAAAGTTTTAAACGAGTCATTTGATATTCGAGTATGTTGTGTTAGAATTCAGCGGATGAAAACATACTTGATTTCCTCTCATTCTTATGTGACTCGTCAATCTTCGGTATAATGCTGATATTATACAATATTCGGCAAGCATGATTAACTATTTCTCTTTCCTGGTCAGAATTTCATTTTCATTAGCATGTTATTTAAATCCCTAAATGGAATGATAATGAATTAATGAAAGGATTTCATACTGACATTTATTTAAATAGAAAGCTTATTGATTATTAATAAATGAGGAAAACCACTCGAAAAAAATAATTTGTTTCTTTTTAAAACTTATTTAAGGGAGTTAACAATAATACTATAACCTTATATAATGCCAAATTTAGTAGTTAGAAATACTAATTTCTGTAAAGGTTGTATTAGTATTTTAACTAACATTTCCGTCTCGAAGAGCTTTCTTACCGATTGATTTATTAATTTTTCTTTATGTAATAACTGAATACAACCTATCATTTATTATATACTGAAATTTTTATATTATTTCAAATTTTATTTAATATTAAACATATTCTGAAAAATTAAGCAACTTTTAAACGAATAAATGAAGAAACATATAAAAAATAGAAATGAAAAAAGGAAGTAATTATATAACAAAACAATCGTTTTGTTCATTTTTCACAAAATTCATAATTATCCTCAATTTCTACATCTTTATTAATTGTCTACGTCAAATGCAGATTCTTTTTCCGAAATTAAGAAATTGAAACTTTAATTACAAAATTAATAAACGTAATCAAAATTAATTTATATGTAACTTAATTAATTTAATTACTATATTTCCCTTCATATTTATTGGAAATATGGTTTCATTCCCTTTTTTAATAACCACAATATGTTATTTATCTTTGCACTAAAATCCTTTTGCAACATTTCATGTCTGTGGCTTCACTAAAATGAAAAAGTATTTTAAAACTCATTATTAAATGTGGTTAATTTTATTTAAGCTTATTAAGATCCTCTTGACTTTTCTATTTTAAATTAAATTAAATTCCCTGTTTAATTTCTTAAATTTACAACAAATTGAAGGAAATAATCATTTATTCTTACCATTTAACTATCTTTATTTTTACATTAGCAAAACGTAACGAGGTTCCCGATTCAATGATTAAATCACAGTTTTAATAAATATTTAATCTATATAATTAGTTTCAAATCCTAAATCTTTAAACACATTTCATTGTTTACAATTATATAATTATTTTTTAAATTATTTTGCGTCGTTATATGAATGAAATGTTCATTTTTGTTTACAAGTTGGTTATAATTTTATTATAGTTTTTCTCGAATTTATGGAATCGGATATTCAATGCGTACATTGTTGAATTATGATTAAAATAAAATAATTAGTCTTAAATTTTAGTATTTTAATTGCCTTAGGCATTGAGATTTAAATTTGCAAACATTTTGTTGATTTTTAAATATATTTATTATTTATGTAGATAGGACGTTTCCGTGGAAACGAATCTTTCAATGAAATAAGCAAAATTATTTGCCCTGTAATAATTAAATAAATGAATAAATTAAATAATTCTTATTGAAAAAGGCAAAAGCAAAGTTTAAATCTTTAAAATATGTTGTTTAGGAATTATTTTTTAATTTCTTTTTATGGTAATTTTATGCAAGATATTTCAAAAATATTATTTATTTATTTCCATCATTTTCTTATCTGAGTATCTCAATATATATTCTTGCGGTTTTTCCTTTCTTTGCTATCTTTATTTCGATACATAAATAAATAAAGTATAGGGCTTCGTCAGATTGTATTGTAAATAAGATGAAAATAACATCACTTTGATTAAGTTGTAGAGTTTACTATAGAAAAGACCTGTGATTTATACTCGTGATTTATACTCGTTTTATTTAGCATTATCTAAAAATAATGCTAAATAAAAGTTTCATAATTTCAGCATTTGCGATAAAACTTTGTCAATTCTTTACTTTAAATTCTGAAAATGACAAAAGGCATTGCTGTTATTGCAAAGAGATCTACTTAAAATAAAAGAAATTTTTATTTCAGCATTCAAAAATTATTGCTAAATAACTTAGTGAAGTTTTGCAATCGATAAAAGTGTTTGTCAGTAGTCTCAGACATTTGGTCTCCTTTTTTTAGTCTTCTAGTCTCCAAACGTTTCTTCGGAAATCGAAACTAAGCAAGTTCTCTGAATTTTAACACAAACTTATTACTTGTCCTTTAAAGAAATTCTTATATCTTCAAAAAACACATCTCACATTCTGTAATTCTTTATTTTCTTAATTTTCGAATGTTTTCGTGAGATATTAAGAAATTTTTCTCTTAGTTTTATGGTTTACTTCTTTGTTTCTTTGAACTTCAAATAGAAACATCTCATAATGAAAGCTCAAAAGTATTATTTGTTCATTTCAGAAATTTTTAAATATTTAAATTCTTTACAACTTTTAACGGTATGATTTCCTACTTATTTTCTCAAGATGGTCACTTATTAAATGTTTGAATACAGTAGAAGCTGGCATAACTAAGAAACTATTTCTGAAAAATTAATTTCAGTGTTAAATTTCTAATACATTATTAATTAAAATTTTAATTCCTTTTCCATTCACATTTCAGCCTTAGTATGTTATTTTCAATGATTATTTGATGAATTTTGAATTTTTTGTGATGTTTATTTTTTTCCTTTGAACATTTTTATGTTTATTTTTTTAAACTTTCAATTGGTTTTATAGTTTAACCTAGAATAATAATATTAAATTATACTTCCATTTACTTTCACATGATTTCATAATTCTTTTGATGAAATATATGCAATAATTTTTTTCAATATTTAATTATTTTTTTATTTCTATTCTAATGCTAGTATATAACCTATAGGTTTTTGTCATGAAAAATGCATTGTTCGTTAAGAAAATGCATTATAAAGTTATGTATGTAGAAGATAATATTTAGATGTCCATTCCATTAATTACATGAGTGTTCCGGCATTTAATCCTTTATTTATATTTATTCTATAAAATCATCATTATTCATCACTTCAAATAAAATTATTGCAACTAAGAATTTTAATAAGGGATATAATAATTAGAAGCTAACAATACAAATCTCAAAATTTATTTATTAAAATTTAAAAAAAATATATTAAAAATTTACCTATTGTTATTATTGTATCCAATAATTGTTTAAACGATCGAAATACAGAGGAAATAGTAAGTGATAGAAGAGCTTCCGAAATGGTTAGAGATGAAAATTCAAAACTTGAAAGAAAATTGATTTCTCATCAAAATTCAAGATCAAAATATGAGTGAAGAAAATGATGATCCATGTATTTCAATTGATACTATTGTTTGCTGAGAAATAGGCCCATTTTCAGGAGATAATCTCGTTCAAAAGAAATATGTAAAGCAGCACATTATGAAAAACAGATTTAGTTGCTTTCGTAGTGGATCGATCGTCTATGATAAAGGATTGAGCAATTTAATAAAATTACAGAACCCAATTCTAGAAATAAGAAATATATTCTTCTAAAAAGATCAGATCAGACATAATCAACCTTTTAAAATAACATATACAATAAATTGGCTCATCTATTTGATTGTATCCTTTGTTTATTAATTTTTTTAAACAAATGGTCAAAAGATAAACTCTCATTAAATAATTTCTTTTAATTCTTTTTTTACGTATAGCATAGCTGAAATCAATATTGTTAGCATATAATAATAATAATTTACTTTAAATCTACTAATGTGATCACTCAAACAGTTATATGAATAAGTATATATTATTAAGTTTATGTATATTTATAAATATGAAATGATTTAAATATGCAAGAATTTTAATATATTTCATATTTGATATCGCTGCAACTTTTTGATCAGCCGCCGCATTCTTCTCAGTATCGTTGGAAAAGAAAGAAGCAACCTTGACATTTCAGTGCAAATATAAATGATCTGGCGTCTCCATGACTGGCATTGCTATATTTTTCAGTCTCTTTCCTCCAGGGCCTCATGCTTCTAAAATACCAGAATACTGATTGTATTTTTCTTCGACAAAGTGAAATGTTTCGATTATAAACACGTAAACATCTAACCACTCGAGATTATCCCTTTTGATTTTGAAATGCTGAACAATGGAAATTTAAATAAGTTTATACCATGTTATTCTTAAAGCAATTTGCTTTCAATGCATTTATAGGAACGACTTGAAACTATAACGATAAACTAGGAAATGAAATTCAAAAATCTTGTTTAATACTTGTTTACATAAAGATTTTACGACAAAAAAATTCTTAGATCTCTTGATCGAGGATATTTTAAAAGGAAGGAACAAATAAATTATAGAGGAAATGGAATATTTATGCCGATTTCAAGAACAGACATTTTAGGTTTTACAGCGCCTTTCATATTATTTTCAAGATATCTCCATTTGCTGTTCCAAATGCATACAAATTGTCTTTCAATATTTCATCTTATATTTTCGTAGTATCCTTTCAATTTATATGCGTTTCTTTGATTCTTCTCTATTCATATTGACTTTCTTTGTCAAATACCTAAGGAAGGGAATAATAAAAAATTTTTATTAATATTGAAAGGAAAATTAATCACAATTTTTTTTTACATTTTAAGTTATTAAATCTAATGCACATTTCGTGGATAAGGTTTATAATCAGATTATACGAAGCTTCTCTAAAATTAATATTCCTTTAAATTCTTTTCATATAATTTTCTGAGTTAATAGCATACTCGAAAAATATCTATATAATTAGATGGGATAAAATATTAAAATTATTCAAAGTTAAGGAGGCATTTATAGAGTTACTCTATTAGCAAATTAAAAGTAAAATAAAAGAAGCATTATAGAGGAATTAACAGAGTTATATATATCGTTTCAGGAAATTTAGGGTAAAAATAAAATTTCAAATTTAAGAAAACATTTTTAATGACCTTTTGAAAAAATATCTTAAAATAGATAAGGTATTTAGAATATAGTTACGGTATTGATTAAACTGAAAAATTAAGATTTTTAATCAGGATTCGGCATACATAAAACAAAATAAATTTATATAACAAAATTTTGGTAAACTGCTGAAAGTTTAATAAAAAGTTTTATATATATATATATATATATATATATATATATATATATATATATATATATATATATGATGAGAAAAAAATCAATAAGTTTAGAACTTCCAAAATTTGCTTTAAAAACGGTCAGACAATTACATTTAAAAATTCGAATCCGGTTGAGAAAAGGGGTAGATAAAAAACTTGATATCTATAGTGGTTGGCATTCATCCATTCTAAAATGTTACTTGTGGATGGGTGAAGATGGAAGTTATTTGGTGTTTTCAATCGTGTGCAATGAAAAACGAATAGTAAAGGTAAGGCGACTCTCTCTTGAGAAAAAGACAATAAACTTGGCAAATCATTGGCTCTCTTTTTTCGGGGAACGGAGATGAATAAAGTATTGAATGTGGGCAATTGACTCTTAGATTGGAAAGAGGGTGAGTGTAAGGAAGAGAAGTGGTCTATTCGAATAAAGTATGTACAACCAAAAGGGTCTTAGTTCCACGAGAGGTGATGAATCCCATTTTCTGTATTCGTATGCAAATATTTAAAAATGATTTTTTGGAACTAAATTTTAAGTGTATGTGTAAATAAGAGTAACTTGTAATTTGTGGCAAACTCTATTCAAAATCAAATTTAGAATTAGTAAAAAAAAGCTTGTAGTTACTTGCTTAACAGATATTTAAAGACAGTTTACTTCATTAAATATATCTGGTTTAACATAATAATACTTACTAAAGTTTATTTAAATAAATTAAAATATCCGAGAGTCTAAATAAATATATTGGAAAGGATAAAAATTCTGTAGGGCTAGAATATTTTATTGGCCCTCTTTTGCTAGTTAAAAGTCCTTTCTATATTTTCTTTTTATTTAAAATGAGGTCTTTTGAGGTGAATTTTCAACCTTTATCTTATCATATGGACATTAGACAAGGAGATAAAATCGTTAAGAAAAACAGATTTTTTTTATTCCCAAAAATCTAGTTAAAAATAAAGAGTGAGAGGCGTAATTTTTGTGCTATTGCATTCAATTAGGTCTTGAATTTTAATGTCATATGCAAGGCTCTTTCAAGGAGTATTTCAAGAAACTTTATTTAAAATTGTAAGTACTTAGCTTTTTCAAGAGACATAAACTTATTGGAAACGCCAACTCATTGACCATCAAAAAGAAAAAACTCAGAAACATATATTTTATCTTCTATTATCAAATTATTTCCTATTCCATTTTTAGTGATTTTAAAATTTACCATTTCTATGTTCGTTTCTGAGATGTTCTCAAATATACTAAACCTGCCCAAGTTCCAGAAAATGAGGATCGTTTTAAATTCACTCCCATAACGCAAGACAGTTCTCCAGCCTGTTACTCTATTACTCCGGCAGTTTATTTTTGAAATAATATCTGTACAATTAAATTCTTTTATAAAGTTTGGTGTGTTTAAAATTCTCTTTTATTATTTTAGATTTAATGTGATTAAAATGCACAATATTTTTATCGATCCTTCCAATTACAGGCCTTCTGTTTGTAGTTTGATATTCCTCTGATTTTCTTCCTTCTGAAAATTATTTTTAAAAATTCATATTTCGCTTTGTAAAAATCTGAAATGAAATATGATAGCACAACATTTATTGAACGGTGATATTATTAATTTTTAAGGAAAAAGGAAAAATATTAATGTTAAAGATTTGACTCTATTCTATTTAAAGTCCAATTGGCTGTGCATCTCTTATTAAATTACCCATCTTCCAAACAGAAAATAGTTTTGCCAAAATGAATGCTGCACTTTTAGTTCTGTCACCTCATTTATATACCTAGTATACATTTTTAAAATAAATATTCATTCTTAAGAAGGAAGCATATTTCAAAATATTTCTGTGATCTAGAATACTTAAAGACACTATTTTATGAAAACTTTAATCTGTATATTTCAAATACAGTAGGTCGATGGATTATTCGGCCAACAAAAAAATCCCTTCAAGAAATCCTTAGGATTCCCCAACCCATTTCCTTCAGAGCTGACAATAATCTCAAACAGCCTCCAAGTCAACACTGAATACCTCCGAGACAGTGGATTACTGCCACCATTCTGAAACAATTTACTGATTTAAACCCGATGGAAAAGGGCATTATCCGAAGAAAGGAATCCTATTTAGGCTGAGACCTCCCCCCATCAAGAAGCTTTAATCAAGCAGTTGAACGTTTGCCCGACACTGCCCCAGATAAACCCTTCCGTGTCCGCCTGCGAAAAGGCGGCCGCAACAAGTAAATTTGCATTTCAAGTAATAATGGCCCTCTTTTGTGGTGCGTTAAGTCTTTGTGACGACGGAAATGAGGATTTTGTTGTCATTTGAGCACCGTGCCATTGCTTTGGGAAGAATGTTTATGAATGTAGGCTTTTGTTTCTAAGCTTGATGTAAAGTAGCTTGCCTTTGGATAAGATTTAACTACGGATGATATATCAGCTTTTTAAAAAATGCAATATTTGAGCTACGAAAAAGGATGGATCAGTGGGATTGGCTTATATATATATATATATATATATATATATATATATATATATATATATATATATATGATTTTCAGAGTTGTGATCTTTAAAATGACATTTTGTAATTTAGTTACTCCATATTTGTCCCATTATCCAATTCCATTAATAAGTTATTTTTATATCATTTCACCATCAAAATAATTGATGATATCATAAGTATAACATTAAGCTATAAAAAAATTATCTTAAATTATGTATCTTGTCTAAAATATAGCAAAACTTCTCTTAAATTTTTGACGTTATTTTTTTTAAAACTTAGATAATAATAACTTTGCTTATGATCAATACTTGTCTATTACCCATATTAATGTTCAATTAAAAAAAATTCGATGTTTTTCTCATTAAATCTTCCTATTATTTTTGAAAAATGATGCAATTTTTACTTTGAATAAATGCAATTTATTTTTTCTTGAAATTTCATAATTTCCGTACACAGAGAATATTTTGCCAAAATAGCTATTTCATATCCAAACTAGCTTTAAATTCAACTAAGGGTAGTTAAGGCGACCACGGACCTTTAAAATGACTGTCTGCAATTTTTACCGTAGCAATTTGAAACTTTACAGACATTGAGAGCAACACTATAAGATATAACAAACAACATTTTAAATCATTATAATAATTTATTTATGAATTATAGGGGTTAATATAATATAATATTAGTGATAAATAACGTTAATGAGAAATAATTCAGAGAAATTTTTTGTAAGCGCTCCAATTTTTATTATTACTTACTATAACATTTTAAAAACAAAAGTGGGATTAATCTTGAAGTACGAAATATCAAAATTAACCAGCAAAATAACTTACAATTACTGTTTTTTAAGCAGTTTTGAGTTATTACATTAATTAATTTTGATATTCTGTGCTCAAACTTCAGGATTAATCCCAACTTTTGTTTCTAAAGGTTTAGAGCAAGTAATAATAAAAAATGGAGTGTTTTCAAACAAATTCGGAGCGCCTGAAACATTTCTCATTACGTTTTT
>JAOUZG010000635.1:4120785-4136440 GCA_026289955.1 Argiope argentata | reverse complement strand
TGTGTGTGTGTGTGTGTGTGTGTGTGTGTGTGTGTGTGTGTGTGTGGTAGAAAATTTTGTTTTTTTAACAGAAGGCAGTTTTGAAAACAGAGGGTTGACTTTGAATTTTGTAAGCTCGTTTTATTGAATCTCGAGAGGTACAAATTATGTACTAGCAGCGCGGGCAAGGCAAGTCTGCTTACGTCTGATTTACAGAGCGGCACAAAAGTCGAAGATAATAAAAAAAAAACGGAACGAAATAATTTATCCCTGGTCTTATATACAATGAGGTTCTAATAAATCTGGCATGTGTCTGCTATGACAGATATTCTCAAATGTGTTGACCTTGAATAGAGAAACGCAGGGACCCTTTAAAAGAATCATCTTATATCAGCTATTGAATCCCTTCAGTCGGCACGTGGAAACGATGACGCAGTATTTTTAAAAAGCTTTATTTTATTTAATTAAATATAAAAAGTTTAATAGCATCAGGGAGTAAGAGAATATTTTAGAATGAATTTGATATGGGTTGAATTAAGGTAAAAGTTAATTAGGGTTAAATCAGATATATATATATATATATATATATATATATATATATATATATATAAATTTAAAAAAATACAGTATTCTAATTGTATAGCAATATTGTAATTTTTAAGGAATTTCAGTTTTAAATATATTCAGTCCGAAAAAAATCAGTTGCAACATTTTTTTATTTAACTTTATATGCCTCTTTATTGAAAACTTCTTTAACATTCAGTTAGATTATTGGTTTCCATGAATTAAATCTAAATTATTAAAAATAACATTATGCTGAGGTCATTAAAATGTGAAATATTTTAAGAAAATTGTATTTATTAAGCAAGGAATAAAAAAATCAGTTTTCTCTTTCATTATACTTTTCTCAATACCAGATTCATATAATGTTTAATTATGATTGCTACATGAAAACGTTAAATAGTTACGCTGATTTGATTACCAGTCTTTACTTCCAAAGACCACTAACATTATATTTAATTGCTTTTCTGAGACTAGAAATTAAAGTAATTCCTTTAAGGGTCGAAAAAAAAGTATTTCCGATGAAATGTGGAAAAGATTAATTTTTTTAATTAATTAGCAAGAAAACTAGTTTTCATTTAGACGCTTAAATGAACTCAAATACAAAAAAACGGGAGTTGTTTTAATTCGTTGGAATTTGACTTGAATATCAAAAGTAAGTTCATTAAGGTTCAGTTAATTTGGTTTTGCTAATATTCTAAACCCAGATGGAATCGGAAGTTCAGTAACGTATAATTGTTGATGTTATTTTTGTTGTTATTGTTGTATTGGAGAATATAACAAATCCATTTGCTGAATTGTAATTAATTTAGAGAAATATTACTCTATATATTTTAAAATAAATTATTGTATGATTTTTTAATGTTATATTTAATGAAAGAATTTGTTAAAAATCAATTTTAAGAATACCACGAAATTTTTTTTATTGACATTCTGATATTTGAATAATTATTCCATCATCAGTGTTGTATTTTTCTATATGTATTTGATTTCCTCCCTTTCTTGAGTTTCAAAAATAATTGACGGATTTAAAAAAAAAGTCAGAAAGGAATTCAAACATTGAAATTTTCGTTGATTATCAGCAGTTTTGTTTTTGATCTTATGAACTCCGTAATGCTTCATTTATTTGTCGTATTACTTGAAATTATTGTTAAGAATCATTTTAGAAAATGTTTCGTATCAATATAAGAAGTATCCTATTCTTAATTTCAGAATATATTTTATTTGATAAAATTGTTCCCATAATTTTCAAATTTATTAGCAATTAATTTATTTGTCAAATTTAATCAAAAGAATTTTATTTATCGAATAAATAAATTGTATAGAATGTTTAGAAGATAACTAAGTACTTTAATATGTTCCCAACAGAAATGTATTTTTGATAGAAACTGATTTCATTTGAAATATTTTTATCTAAAAACTGTCTTGTTACATGAACGGATTGCTTTTAAAAGGACAGGTTTAAGAACCTTTTTGACATACTGAAACTAATTTTGGATTAATACAGTGTCCAATAAACGTATTGGATTTGAATCCACCAGGCCAGAAGATACATTCAAAGTAACACTAATCCATAAAGATCACGGATATTTGAGTACTTATCTGAGCACAGAGATCTGAGTACTTATTTGAGCACAGAGATCTGAGTACTTATCTGAGCACAGAGATCTAAGTACTTATCTGAGCACAGAGATTTAAGTACTTATCTGAGCACAGAGATCTGAGTAATCCTATAGATATATAGACTTAATTAAATGATCTGGAAGCTTCAATTGCAATGAGACGGAAACTATGTTTACTTGCAATCTGTAGAAGTATATCCTGTCATTGACAAAGGGTAACTCAGTCCTACATTGTTATTATTCATACCAGTGAAGCAGGAACCAAAATGAATGCTACAAGATTACATTCTCAAATTAGACAGTGCTACTTTACAACTAATTTCGAACACTATATAGAAGCTTGTATTACTATTCAAACTATAACTATTATTGCATTCATAAGAATTTGCAACAACATACAAAGCACTATTTTCTCAGTTATAGTAAAAAATATTTTATAAAATAATATAATCATATCTTCGAGTCAAGACAATGAAACTAAAATAATGTATCAAAAGTGAATTTGAAAGTATTTTGAAAATAATGGTACAACAGAAAGTGCTTTGAAATCACTTAAATCAAATTGAACAAAAGACTAAAATAAATTTGAAGGAATGTTTTCGTAAGAATATAATTTATCATTAGTCTGGCTCTGAAATCGAAGAGCATTGTAGTAATTTAGGAATCTAAGTTATAGAAAAATTAAAATTATAGCGAAGTTATATTTGGTAGCTAAATAAAATGTAAATAGGCATGAACCTAAACAAACTGAATAATAAAAGATAAAAATAATGATATTTAACGCAAAAAAATTGTTTCAAAATTCAGAAGATGGATGTTTTCTATTAAATAATAGAGAAAAACATTTCTGCTGAGCATACTTAACCTGATTATTAAAAATATTAATGTTCATATTTGAAATCGTGTTTCACTAGCAATGGATTCATACAAAATTCTTTAGTAGCATTAGTCAGAATAATCTTGTGCAAAGTAATTTTTTTATTAAATTTGAAATATGAAAAAATAGTAAATATCTGTTAAAGACATGCTTTTTCCTTATTAATTTTGATTTAACTTTTCTTTGAGTTTAATTTAATTTTTTGAACTATTTTTTTACTTATTTTCACTGTCAGTCTAAAATTTAAAATTTATTCCTTCAAATAATATATAATATTCCTTCCAGATTTATGTTTATCATTTTAACTATTACCTTGAACAATAGGCATGAAATTCAATTTATATTTTTTAATCAAATAAATAATAAATCAGTTCTAAGAATATTGATAATTGTAATTGATATATTTGTCATTCCAAAATTACTTGATATATTTGCCAATTAGAAATCTATCCCATCAAGAAAAAAGTGATATTTATTAATAATAAATCATATTTACAAACGGAGAATAAATCAAGTCAGAAATATGAATCAACAGAAATATGTAACAATTATTTAAATCAAATTTCATTATTTTTTTAGGTGGCGTGGCTGAGACATGAAACACAGAGCCTTTTAACCATCCAAAAGCACTTAGTACTAAAAAACAGTCGCCTCTCAGTCAAGAATCCAGACTACAGGCATTGGAATCTACACATTCAAGATGTACAAGAATCCGATCGAGGAGGTTACATGTGCCAAGTCAACACAGTACCGATGAAGAGTCTTGTTGGATTCTTGGATGTTGTGGGTAAGTGTCATCCTGCATTTTAAAAGAATTTTATCACGTTCTAAACATGATTGAAAATAATATCAGGTTCTATTTTATTCAGTACCAATATTCTGATGCAATAGCGGCGATAAACAAAGGTCTATTTCTTTCTAAAGGGTCTAGAAAAATGCTCTTTATTTTCTATTTATTATTGCTTTATAAAACAAGTTCATAAAAAAACAAGGTAATAAAAAGCATTAAAATGTTACCAATTGTTGTATGTTTTAAATGAAGCTGAACTTCTAATTAATAAGGTGTAAATTGAAGTTAAGAGCGAATTTGCAATCCTGTCTCCGTAGGCGATTCGAAAACCTCGTAAATTCAACATTTTTCTGAAAATGCCCTTTATTTGAATTATTTGAATCCGTTAATTTTATTATTTCTCAGTGTAAACGTTTTTGATATATCTATCAAGGTCTTAAGTGTACTTTTTAAAAGGTCATTATAATCTGAAAAATTTATATTTTTACGTGAATTTAAGCCGAGACATTTCATATATGATTAAAACCTAGTTAATAATTAATTTTTTTATTCTGCTAATGAAAGCAAATTGTATAGCTACAATAAATTTCATTTTGATATATTCCTAGTATTTTTCCCCATAGAGTAATAATAATAATTGATAGCAAATGTCATCTTATTAAGATATTGGCATGGCTATGAGGAACGTTTTCAAAATAGGAAAGTTTGCTACATTAAGAAACCTTTGTTGCAACTCTAGTTGGTTACAACAAAATAGAAAGAAGATTTTTTTAAATGTGAACTCGCCTAACAAAGAAAGTCTTAAAAGTGTTATATTTGATTGTCCTGCTGCGCAAAATCTATTATGAATGTATCTTTGACATGAATAATGCATATAATTGGTAATTTTTATTAAAATAACTGCATTTTTAATAATAATAAATCACCAGATATATCTAAAAAACGAATTATTGTTATTTTCTTCTTTCAAAAATTTCATAGATTTATTTTTAACGCAAACTATAATTGCAGCTTTTATTAATTTAACAGTTTCAGATCTTTCCAAAATAAATTTCTAATTGTAAATTTGAGATTTATTCTAACACTTGATTTGTAATATAATTGAACTAAGGCTTTTTCACATGAAAAGATCTCAAGGATGATTAATATAGAAGAAATATTTTTCTTAATTAGAGTTAAGAAAGAAAAAAGTTAAAATAAATATTATAATTCTAAAAATATAATAGAATTCTTAAGTATAAGCGAATACTATCTTTCAAATTAAAGCAATACATATATGGAAAAATACATCTTAAATTTATATTGATATAAAAAATATTTTCAAGATCCTCTACGAATATAAAAAAGAATTTATAATATATTTCGATCCATAACACTCTTTTTCTAATGCAAAGAAACTGAGAAAACTCGCATATGAAATGTCTGCATTCAATAATGACACTGACAAACTTCCTCAAAGAAATCAACTTTATTCTTTTCTGAGAGATAGAAAAAAAAAGTATCAGGGAACTCATTTACATTTTTCTTACCCAACATCAGATTTTAAACATGGTATTTTTGAAGGAAATGACAATAATTTTATTTGAAAAACAAGTTATTCTTTAAATTGACTTCACGCTACGTAAAGACGCTCATAATAATTTGTCACTTTTTCGATATCTAGAGGTCTCCTTTATACGTTAAAATGAAGCAGCACTGCAAGCAATGATCAGCATCCATGATGTCTTTCAGGATGGCTGTAAAAATATTGGCATTTCAGGAAAAAAAATGCATGAAAGAACGTGATGGAAAAAAATTGAAAGTTATTCATAACGATCTATTTTTAGAAGTTGAATAAAAGGAGTTTTGTCAGATAATAGTCTAAAGTTAGGTACATGAAAAATTAGATCCTTTCATAGTTATATTTTTTATGAGAGTATCTGAAAAGTATTTGAGATGAAAATGCGTATAATTCCCCATTTTATTCTGCTTGGAATAGAGAGCAAATACACTTAGATTTTTTTTCACATTTCAAACTGAATCAAACTTAAGTCTTTTAGTAGAAATAGATAACTTTTTGTAATGCTAAAAAATCAATAAAAATTACTCAAAAAATATTAATTTTTATAAAATGTGGTGGAATTTTTGTGAAATAGAAGAGATTTGACGAATTTTATTCAAGCCCCACCCCAGGCTTGAAATAAAATGATTAAATGAACAAAAGAGTTAGAATCCAGAAATTTACCAAGTTAAAAGGATTATATGTACAAATGTATTATTAATGTACGAAAAGAGAAAATTTTCATGGAACTGACTGAATATTTATGTTCTCTATCTACGAGAGGGTTAAATTAATAAATATAAATCCTATAGAATTTTTTTCCTAAATGTCAAAGTAGAAACACGTTTAAACCAATTCGGAGATCCAAATATAATTAATATTCATTTTGATAATTCTTTATTTAACCACTTAAACTAAATTCATATGATATGTTAAGACAAATAAAAGCTACTTTAAAATATTTTGAACCTCAGATATTTCAACCGTATTTTCACAGAGATCAAAATTTCAGTTTATTTGTATTCTGAACCAAATTGTATACAATATGAATCGTATTAATTTCATTGAAGTTGTCGATGCTCTGTCTTTATTTCCGATGAAGAACCTCAAAAATTTCATCCCAATATTCGTCAAAATGAATTATATTACATTTATATTTATTTGTCAATTCTATTTTGAATGCAATCGTGTGACCTGAAACTGCATATCTCATATCTATTGTTCACACAGAGTCATTGGCTAGTGAAATAAAGGATCAAAAACTATACACTAAAAAATGTCATGAATATCGACACCCACTGCAAATATTCCACAAGGAAACTATTAATAACATAAAAGGCGGGGCACATTTTTATTTTTGAGGTATATAGAGACTAATAAAAAAATAGAAACACTATATAAGAATTAAATTCATTTTACATCTATTTAGTTTGTTCGTTGTTTATTCAATATGATTCTTGAGAACATAATTGCTATCTAAAATGAATCATAAATTATGTATAAATTTAAAGAAAACGTTTAAAACTGTGTTAAGATATACAGAATAAATTTATTTTAATTCGGTATCTTAATAACACATTTAAACATAAATACATAAAAAAGTACTGTTTTATTCCCTAAAATATTGAGAATTCTTCTATTCTTTTTGGATTTTTTTTTAATTTTAAATATTATGCTAAATTTTTATAAAGCAAGCATATACTAATGATAACAGTTATGCATATTTTTAACTAGATTATATATTTTAAAAAAATTAAACCCTTTGTGACTAAATAGGAGTGTTTGTTTTAATTTTTTGTGAATTCCTCACTAACATTTCATGATATTCTAATTTTGTTTGTTGAAAATAACATTTTTAGAAATTCAAGAAAACATTTAAGGCTTAAAAATAAAGTTCGCATTTCTGATGGGGTTTTTTTTGAGAAATTAAAAAGGAATAAAATGAATATGTTACGATGTAAATTAGTAATAACTGTAGCTGAAATTGTACTTAACAATTCCATAATTCATCAGGCTTTTGTTAGTGCTTGATTTTTGTCTCCAAAGAATATGATTTTTTGCCATCTTTTTTAAATCAAGAATTTATTTTGGTTTCTCTCATGTTCTCTTTCTCATAATACAATTGTATGAAACAAACTCATTTTTAATATGTATTCCATTAAAAGATTTTAATTTTAGAGTGTGCCCATTTTAAAATTTTAAGGAAGCATCAACCTGTCAATCAACGGTTCGTTCTCTGCTCATCTTAGCTTGAAATAGGAAATTTTCTAATATTCTCAAAACCATTAAATAATAGCTTAGCTTAGGGGTTGTAATTTGGTTCAGGAATGTAACTTAGCTATTTAGCTTAGAGTTATATTTTTGAACCAAATTAAGTCTATATATATTTTTAAATACTATTAAGAATTTTAATTCTGAATATTCTAATTTTGTGTTATGATAATATGAAGTGGAACTTACTGTTGAGAATTTTATAAATCCTGGAAGTTAAGGACTTCAAAAATATAACCTTCTGGTTTTTCTTTACTCTTTGAAGCTGTAATTGGAATTATTAAGTCACAATACTCCTTTTATATAATTAAAACAGGTCCTAAATAGTACTAACTCTACCATAATTTGTAAATTTTAAGTAGTTCAATTTAATATATTTCATTTGTTTCCGCCTTCTTCATACAAGAGTTTTTCCTATTAAAAACATGCCATTGTAATGCATATTAAAACAAAGTAAAAATTAGTTATTAGAACAAACATTTGTATAAAAAAATATAAGCCATTAATCTCTTTCATGTATGATAAAATGCCAAGTCATTTCATCTTTTTCATGCATTTTTCATCTGGTGTCACAAAAAGAAATTGATTTATAATTATAATGCTTCGCTGTGAAAATGTTTTATCAGCTTAATTGCAAATTTATGTGCACATATAATAAAAATAACTATTCCAAGTGACAGAAATGGTTATAAATAAAGCTTATATTGTTAATTAATCTTCATGAAACTTAGAATGCCACATATTTTACCGTTTTAATAAATTGTTTTTGGCATAACACACTTCATACGTTTGTTAAGATCATGAAATCATGACAGCTGAATATAATTTATTGCTAGTCTGAATGTTTCTGTTGATAATATACAAAGTAACATATTTAGTACTACAAAGTTGGGGCTTTCTTTAAGTCTTGCTTTCCTTTTGAAACGCTTAAATTTTAAACTTTACTTTTCAAAATTTCACATCATCGCTTTGAAATTAATATTATTAAATTACCATTATTTTTTTTCTTGAAAAATATTATTAATCTCCAGATATTTATTAAAAAATATGAAATATATTGCTATTCGTTACTTAGTATTTATTAGGTATAGCATAAAATGTCACGAATTTCTTGAATTCAATAATAAACAAAACATTGTTCTTAAAATATAGTACTTTTATGCTAGAGTGATGAATCTGGAATGGCGTTACTTTCAATTCTTGCATAGATCATATTTATAAAAATTATTCAAATTTTGTAAAAAGTTTTCAAAATTTAGGAAACAAATTCAAAGATCTGCATTTTTGTTTATTCTTATTTTGTTTATTTCCCCCATTTACATGTAACTATTCAGATATTTATTAATTAATTAATTCAGTATTTACATTTTTGAGGTATATTTGGTAATGAAAAAGAATTAAATAAAATAATAGTAACACATTAAATATTTATAACTGACCTTATTGTCGTTTTTCAATAATATTTATATGTCCTTATCCCTATATTTCATCGTATATTAATTAATATAATTAATAAATATTAGAAGAATAGATTAACTATATAGATTAATGGAACATTAATTATCTACTTATGTTTGTTTCGTTTGATCTTTTTTGATTTTTATCAATGCTTTTCCGATTATTGTTAAAATTACGAATTAAAATACACCAGACTGATAAGATTCAGCAGTATCTCTAGTAACAAGATATTTAGATTAACAACCAGACTGGAAAGTTTTCTGATAACATTTCGATTCATTTCTAGTATCATTGAATGCAAATTGTTCTCCAGCGCCAATTGAACCTGTAATTTCGTCCGCAGATTTACACACCAACTTCAAGACACTTAACTTATATGAAATTCAACTTGCACCAGCACCGTAATCATGGTGGGTTTACACCGGAATGCAGGTTTGAGCCATGCGCTTTACCGGCAACCTGGCTCTGCGCTTTACTGGCAATCTGGCTACAAAGGTATCTAACAGAGGCAGGTAATTACGGTTGGAATATCCAAAACTATATTTGGATACAATCAAGGGGGATATGTCAAACCTACTAAAAAGCGAAATAGTTGAGAGCAATTTATGTTGGTGTATAATTTGAATTGAAGTTTAGGTACATAAATTCCTATATTTAGAATATCGGTTATAATTTTGAAATATTTTTTGTCAACAATATGAATAACTTGTGTTAATCATCAATATGTCTGAAATCCACTTTCATTAAATATATTATGTGTTCTTATCAAAATGCATTTGGAATCATCCCGAAAATCTAAGTATTTATTTGTAACTGTTAATATTATTACTCAGAAATCAGTGTGAATAATAATTTTTTCATTCATAATTAGTTTTTCGAATAAAGTATATTTTTTCAATGCTATCATAATGAAAATTTTGTTAAAACTTTGAGAAAGCTTAATAAATTGGCACTGATATTTTGTTAATATCAAATTAATGATAAATTAAAATCATTTCAACCAAAAAAATATAAGTAAAAATATAAATATAAAAACTATAAGTATTTATTTGTAACTGTCAATATAATTTATTGTATTATTACACATAAATCAGTGTGAATAATTTTTTCATTCATAATTAGTTTTTCGATTAAAGTATATTTTTTCAATGCTATCATAATGAAAATTTTGTTTAAACTTTGAGAAATCTGAGTAAATTGGCACTGATATTTTGTTAATATCAAATTAATGATAAATTAAAATCATGTCAACCAAAAAAAATTTCAAAAAGTAAAAACTTAAAATGAATGTGAGAAAATAGTTTAAGAGTACCATGTAAATTAAAAATACATTTTTAATCAATGATATTTATTTTAAATTTGTTGGATTTGAAATATTTGTTATTTCGAAGAGAATGACTAAAAATTTACAAATTTAGGAATGCTATTTCTAGAAATTTTTAGTGATTTAAAAAAAGATTGATTGTAAAAAAATGCATATCTAATTTGGTGTACAATTAATAAAAATGTATTAAACGAATAAAAATATTATAAAAATTGACTTAGCAAGTTAAAAAAATATAAAAATATAAGAAAGAAAAAACTGCTAAATGTCAATGACAAAACTTTTCATGTAAGAAATATTATAATTATTGATTTGAGTATTGAATCAATTTAAAGATAGAAATAAATTCCGCATATTTTAATATAAAAATTAATATATGTGTAAAATGAATTTTTAAGAATCAAAATTATCATATTATTGCCTTTTATATAGAGAAAATGCAGATAACATTTTTGGAAAATCCTTTTAATCCATGTGATGAAATCCAAACAATGAAGCATGGTATAAATTTAATTTTTGAGCTCAGGATTCAAATTATTATTCACATAGTCTTTATAAAAATCTAATTAAAATAAATTAATTAGCAATTACCTTCCTTTATTAATGAAACCATGCATGCAAAAGATCTTTTCATAAACAAATTCTATTTGTTGTATGATTGGAACTCATTTTCTCATAATTATAAAATAAAATGATGGTTACATGAAATGTAAGAAAATGATAATGACAAAACCAAGATATGGACCATTAATTTTGCTGCTGTAATAAGATTAGTTATTTCAGTGGACAATGTTTGGAAAGTCAAATACTGGTAATTATTTGGTGAACACTTTCATATAATCATAAACTTGATATAAATTCTTATAGCTCATTTTTTTTTGTTTATGATACCAATACTGAAGTAGATATTGAAATTTCAAATATAAATTCTAAAATTTGTAAGAGAAACCATCAAACATTTTTACAATAATAAATATCTCGAAAAGCAATATTTACGCTTCTGTGAAAGAAACTTATGTCATAAAAATCATTAAAATTAAAAAAAATAAGCTATGGTAAATGAAGGAGATGGATCAGCATTTTTTTACATTAGTACAGTTTTAAAAAAATACTTAAATACAATCAAAATTCGACCTTCTGACATTTATTGTTTAAAACTTCTCTTGAAATTTTCTGACTTGTCATGAATACTGATAACTTACGATTTGTTTGAAATCTCAGAACTGTTAAACATATTGAAATTCCAAGTATAAAACCAAAAATTTAAAAGTGAAACAACACAACTAATATATAATAATAAGTCTCAAGAAAAAAAATATTTATGTTGCCTCAAAAAGAAATTTACTCCACACAAAGCTTTACAATAACGCATTTTTATCGTATAAACAACAAACGTTTAGTTCCTGGCATCATTTATCAAAGCGAAAAGATATAACTCATGTTCTGTTGAAGAAAGTGATGGATGGTAGTTCGTTATCATTTATATTGTTTATGATCATGTCACTCCGTTCTACAAAACGTTAAAAATATAGAAAGTGACAGAAGTTCTTTTTAACGAACTTTCAGCACTCACGTGATGCAGGAATAAAACAAACATGCAAAAGAATTGCTTTCTTATTTTGTTTTTTCGAGAGAAGACAGACTTCTCCGAATTTCTTAAAAGTCACGACTTTTTCTGAAACTGATTAATAACCAGAGAAAATGAATTTCAAATTTGTTTTTTTAATTTATTTTTTATATTTAAATATACTTAGATATGGAAATCATGCAGTTTTGATATTGCATGAAGTTTCATTAGAATTTATTTCTTATCCTATATACATATTTTGTAATCTTTCTTTTATTTTTATCTTATATGAATTTTTAAGCACTTATCTTATATGAATTTTTTTTCTTATGTAGGCTTTTTATTCTTAAATAATGTTTTTATGTAATTTTTTCGCATTATTGAACGTAATTAACGCGAGGAAAAATATGTTACTTGATTAATTTAAATATAATTAGCCAACCCATTTCAAGAAATAAACAAGAAATCTCATTGATACAAATTAATTCTGAGTTATACATTTATTTCCATTTAATTTGTAATTTAAAGAAATTAATTACAATTAATCATATTTCCATCGCTAAAATTAATAAAGTAATACAAGTATACAACATGAAATTTAACAGTGAAGAATTAATTATCTTTGATTCAAATGAATCTGGAAATGTCAGCTTATCAATACTTTTATTATAGATTTTTATGAGGAAAATAAGGGAATAACATTATTTATATTCTGCTTGCAAAATTAGTGATTAATTTCTGAATCAAACCATTAGTCTTCTTAAGATAAACTTCATTACCAGGTAACCATTTGCTAACTAAAAGTTTCTGATCATATAATTCATTCTATGCTCTGCTGATTACACAATATAAAATAATATTAAATCACACTCTATCCAGTTTTTACACAATATAAAATATGAAAAAATGAATTCCGATTGTAAATTAAGATAATAAAAACAGGAAAAGAAAGAAACATATGATAACAATAAGATAACAATAACAATTCTTTGATTAAAATACTAATCCAATTTATTACTTACCAAAAATGATACTGTTAAAAACTAGTCAGAAATAGTCTTAGCTGGGCTTTTCTAAAATTTTATTTAATTTAGTTACGTACCTTTAGAAGGCATTTGAGGCCTTCTAAAGGCAACATAAATTGATTATCCGGAAAGGCAACATAAATTGATTATCCGGAAAATTATTTATGGCAACATAAATTGATTTATCCGGAAAAATAAACAAATGATACTTCTGTTTCTTATTCCGATTTTCAAAATTGTTGATTCACGATTTCGAATGGATTTTGATAAGAAAATTTTTATCCTTTCCAGAGGTTAAATAAGTTCTTATCATTTCTTCATAATGTACTCAATTTTTATTTTTAGCATGTTCATGTTTTTTTTAATGAATGATTTAAATAGATCTGTTGTTGTCCTGCAATGATAAGTGAATGATAAATTTTAAAATGCCTATAAAGAAAAGCAATTTTTTAAACGTGTAAAAAATGAATTTAACAAATTTAACGTTTAAAAGCTCAAATCAAAAGCAATACGTAAAGATAAAACGTAAAGCAAGAAAAATTGGAATTATAACAATATTTGAAATACATTTTTTTTGTATATGTAATGAAAAAATGTATTTCAAATATATATATAATGAAAGTAATGAAATACATTTTTTCATTATTTATATTTATACAGTATTTATATTTAATGAAAGTTTAGGAGAGCTTTTTATTGGTGAATTGATTGTTAGGACATTTAATGGACCTATATATCTATTTTCAAAGTTTATACAGTTTTGTTTTACATCTAATTCTTCATACATAATTTCAACATTAGTTAAGAAGATTTCATCAGTATAGGTAATCAAAGTGAAATTATTTGGCTTTGCATTGACTTTTTTATTTGTTTTTTATGATCGGATCAATTTAACTTTGTATTAAAATTCAACAATGATGACGATGTTTCCCTATTGCTATCAGAAGGTAGTAGTCGAATTATTTCTGTAATAAAATATACTTTAAACAACAATCAAACTTAGTCAGTCTTATGTCGGAAATTTGTGAGTACGCTGTCATACCGTATTAATCAGCTTTCTTCATCCGTATATCAAAAAAATTATCCAAAATTCATTCTTGGGGAAAAAAAGTCAGGAGTTCTTTAATATTCTTGATTTATAAGTATAAATTTTTTGATTCTTACATTATTTTTACAAATTAGAATATTTAATTTTTCCGGTTTGTAACAGTAATATTAATTTTTTAAAAGAATAAACATTTAATTTTCTCTCTGGGGTTGTTTTTTCCTTAAACAGTTTTATATTTAAAAAAAAATCAGGGATCTCAAAACATGTTTGCCTAGTATTGATATTGTATGAGAAACATTTTAATTAAATATTCTAGTGGCATCAATAACATATTTAAAATTTTAAAGAATATTTAGGCACTAATTTCATGCTAATTCTGACTTAATTTCATTATCACATAATTAAGTGAACGAATATCAATTTCTACTTACAACATTATTATAATATCATATTCGATAATTTAATTAATTCGATAATTATCATATTCGATAATTATAAACATTATGCAATCAGAAAATGCTATTGCTAAAATTGATTGTTAAACGGATCATATGTCTACAATGATATTTAAATAAATTATTAGATTAATAAAAATTAAACGATTTAAATTGATTAAAATATGTTATTAAACACTGAAACAAATAAATATAAAAATATTTAGAACTCCAGTCTTCAGGAAATAAGTGGAAAAATTTGGTCACTAAATTCCATATTAATAAACATGGAGAAAAAACATCCACGCTTAAAAAGAATTAAGTATAAATATTTTTTACAGCGAATAAATATTTGTATAAGAAAATGAAAATTTGCTAACACATTTCGTAAGGAATATGTGAGGTTATCTAAATTAAACATAAATTAAGATTTAAATGCCATCTGAATAAAAACGACAGTTTATATAACAGATGAATTCTGTGCACGTATTCCTTAGAGTATGGCGTTTTAATTTGATGCAGTTCATATTACTTCTAATGTAATAATAAGAGTGCTGCCTCGTATGCTAATTTGCATAAAATTGAAATTATGTAACATTACTATGCCGTAAAAAAGGCAAAAAAACATTTATTAATTAAGTATGTTTACATAGATTCCGACGCTAATTAATTGAGCATTTCAGGTAACTCTTTTACTAGAAAAATATTAATATTTATGCGATATTGAAGTCATTTCGGTATGTTAAACGCTTAAATGGTGTAAAGCCCTTCTTTCTTAGTACTAAAATCTTTAGGTAAATAGTTTTGCGTTTAAAAATAGACCAATTTTGCTGAAAGCTGCAAACGAAATAATTTGGAGAAGAGAATATTAATTGCTGGCTCTGAGTTATCCGAGTGAAATGTAATGTTAATGTAACTAGTGCGCATTTTTAGCTGCACTCGCAGAAATACTAATACCACTAAACCTTTTTACAAAAAAGAAAACCTTTTGTAGATATACTTTAAAAAAATTAAACAAATTTCTCCACAGCAGAGCGTTTATATTATACAAACCATAATAGTAACTTCCATTTTATACAAATATAATAGTTGACATATATTATACAAACATAATAGTAGTAGTTTGTTTAATATAGAAATATCTACTTTTGTCTAAATG
>JAOUZG010000635.1:4066908-4120775 GCA_026289955.1 Argiope argentata | reverse complement strand
ATTTGTATAACTATAAAAATATGTTATACAAGTATAATAGTAGTTTACATTATACAAACCATAATAGTAGAAAAGGCACTATCTTTTATCAAAAGATTGTACATTTTTAGGAACCGCCGCTCTGGCATAAGGGTAGTTTGTCTTCACCGTGATCCGGACGTCCAGGATGAGTCGCGGTTCGGGCATGGTTGTTATTCAGTTTTCTAACTGTAAAGTGTTTGAAAGTTCCCCTCACCCTGTAAAAAGGGGCCTTGCTAGAGAATGTAATGAGGGGGCAGCTAAGTCGTACTCTTGGCCCTAGTTAGCGCTACTACAAAACAAGAGACGCTGATTAGGCTTAAATTGCTGCCTACCTTATCAAGTTTGTAAATGATAAGTGCTACAAACAACAAAAAACATGCATCACATTTTCATAAGGAATAACTGAATAAAAATGGTCTGTGATCCTGATCAAAGAACTGCATTGGAAATATCCGAATATCTCCCATTTAATTTGTTTAACCCTGTAAGTTAAAAGTCCTTTACAAGTTATTTTTGATTTAAAATAAATGAATTATGGAATGCAGGTAAATATTTTTTGCACAGTTAATAATTAAAACATTGGTCTTGTTCTGCGAAGCCTAATATAATTTAAGAAAGCATGGAATCACTTATGCTACATTAATTATAATTTGATGCAATTTGTTTTTCATTAATTTGTGTAATATTTCATTCACTATTGTAATCAAATACAGATGGAAAAAGGCAGATGGTTGCATATTTTCTTGATATGAAGCATTATTATGTAGTTCATATTTTTAGCTATTAAGTAGTAAAACTATCATAGTGCGAGAATATAAAAATAATTCTAGAAATATTCGTCAATTTCAAGTATCTATTCTCCATATTTTTGCTCAAAACGATTTTTTCAAGTATTGTAGATTTTATTCAAGTACTTTCATCGACTTATTGCCATAAATTCTTAGAAAAATGCAAAAGTCATCCAAAATTTAGAAAAATAGATATTCTTTTGCTCCTCTAGCTTTTATTTTATATTATAAAGGATGTCGTTAAGTGCAGGTGGTCGCCCACTGCGCTGTCTATGATGGGATGTGATGCCTGAAATTTCATACTCTCGGCACACTCTTGATACTGTGGATCTCGGAATGTTGAATTCACTAACGATATCCGCAATGGAATGACTCATGCGTCTAGCTCCAACTAACATTCCACGTTCAAAGTCTGTTAATTCTCGTTGTACCTCCATAAATCACAAAAAACCTGTTCACATGAATAACTTGAACACAAATGAAAGCTCTGGAAAACGAACTGTGCATTTATACTTTTTCGCTGAGATACTACTGCCATCTGTATATTTGCATATTGCTATCCCATGACTTTTGTCACTTCAGTGTATATATATATATATATATATATATATATATATATATATATATACATATATATAAACTTATTCCAAGAATTATCTTCTCCCACAGCACTTCTGGAATATTCTTGACTCGACACTTAGAAATACATAGAATGAAGAGCTAGGACTTGATAACCAAAAAAATAGAGCGAAATCCTTTTAAAGTAAGATTTGAATAAAATGAAAAATAATGTTTTGACAAAAGAGATTTGGTTTTGTTTGGATTTTGTAACGGAGGATGTTTCGGATATGTTGAAATCATAGCGTTGTGAATAGTGCATTCAGCAATCATATGTGGGTCTTACGAAGCAAAATAGAAACTTTTTATTTGCCCTGATCGGGACTTTTGGAAAGCCATATGAGATTTAGTTGAGTTTGAAGGGAATTTCGATGATGGTTTCAGATTTATAGACGCTATTTTTCAGTGTATTTTTTAAATATTGAATCATTTTTTATAAAATAATTTTTAAGGGTTTCAATATTAAATAACAATGAGAAATAACAAAAAAATATTTAAGTTCTTTTATTAAAATTGATGAAATTCTATACTTCTATTAAGTGAAATAAAGCTTAGAAATGGATTTAATTAGATAAATAAATAAGGAACAAAGTGGTTTATTTTCTTCTTCCATATTAAAATAGAAGGTAATAACTTGACAATTTCAAAAGAGAGAAATTAAAAGATAAAATTATTACATTGTTTCGCTTCTGGTTAAAAATAATAAAACTTACAGTAGAAAGTATAGCAAATTGGATAAACATGTTATGATAATAATATGCAAATCTCTTACACTAACAAAAGTAGACAATTGGATTCAAAGAACATTTTTCTATGTCACCCGAAGAAACTTATTTCTAATAAATATCATGGTTTTATTACAAATTTATAAAATTATATATTTCATTTCTTTTTTAATCCTGTTTCTTATAGCCCAAAGTCGTATTATTTTTCAATTATTTACCTCAAATATTGTATATATTCTTTACACTTTTCTGTTAATTGTTTGAAATTATATGAATATGATATAACGCTTTTGGTTTTTCTTACTTTCACTTTTTGTACACTGACAATTTTTCTATGAAACAAATGTGTTTATGATGCCTATATAATTAGAAAAGTTATTACTCGGTTATTTAGAACCGTGAAATTATGCAACATTTTTACTGTAGGTTTTAAAGTACCACTATTTTTTTTTAATTATTAAATGGGATTTACAGAACAGTGTTAAACACAAGTCTAGGTGTAGTATTTTTTATGTAATACATTTGCGAATAAAGAAGCTCTAAATAAAATTCTTTATTTCATTCATGATTTTTTTTTCATTTGGAAATATTTGCTTTTCGCTAATGGTTTAGAAATTAGTTTTTAAATCACTGTTAGAGTGGACATTTTGCATATATCTGGAGATTTAAAAAAAATACGCTATATCAATGCCCATCATAGGTAACACCGACGCCTCGATTTTCTTTTAACAAAATGGCGTTTGCAGTTCTTAAATCTGTCAAAAAATGAATGATTGCTTCTTTTCAAAACTTACATGCGCCATTTTTCATTTAAAATGGCGACAGAACATCGATAAAACTGCTGGAATCCGTTATTCATAGACACATAACACTTATTCTACTTTAAATACAAACATTAAAGTAAATAATCTTGAAGAAATATCCATTTATTTTAATATATTACATAAATTTATTGTTTAAGTGACTAAATTGTATTTTGTAAAATATTTATAGTTCAAAGCCTTTTAATAATTTAACGCTGAAATGCCCAAAGCAAAACTGCTTCGTTCGTTAATAAACAAGATTAATAAGAGCCATCATTAACTCAGTGGATATGTTTATTTTGAATATATAGGCTTTTTTCGCTTCTCATTTTAAATACTAACAATGCTTTTATTTTCAGTTTTTGAACAAAATTAATAAAGTCCTTTCTTTTTGTAATTTTTCTGAATTTTTCTTTAGAAACCTATACATTGCAATATAAAGAACCAAAAAAAACACAGGCCCAGTATATGTAAACATTTTTTTAAAAAATCAGGCTTACATCACAATTAAAACAAAACAAAATTTTTAAAATTTTAAAAATATGAATACATTTCACAAAATTGCAATTTGAACACATTTATAAAGTCACAGCATAATAGCTATGCGATTTTTATTTTTATTATAAGATTAAATAACATAGTATCGAAATTCAACCCAGCTTAGCAATGGGAATAAAAACATATTAATTCATTGAAATCCATTGCTTGAAATCCATTTAACGTTTAAAACTAGGCAATTTCTCTTTCAAAAATATAAATGAATAAGAACCTCATTGAGTATTCTAAGTATAAACTCTAATAATGACAAAATTGAAAGGAATATTTTTTTTTTAAAAAAAAGGATTTCTTCTTAAGTATAGTAAAATCTCATTATCTGGTCCAAATAATTTCAATATAAAAAAACAGAAAAAGGTTTTCCCTTTTATCTTAATTTTAGCTTAACTATTGAAAAATTTCAAAACGTTCCCCAGTGAATCTATCCCTTCTTTATTTTTTATTTTCCTAGATAATCCATGGAAAAATGTAAAATTGGAATTGTTCCTTTCTTTTAATTTTTAAATATGCATACAAGAGTTAGCTGATTATTAGTAAAAGGTTTTAAGTTTTAAAATATTAGCAAATTACAAAAAAAAACATCTCTTATTTTATTCTTTATGCTTTTTTATTCGTTTCTTCCATTGTTTCATATAATCAGCCACGCATTTTGAAATTAGAATTAAATAGAGCCAAAATTTTCAACATTATTATGACAAAAATTTGATTATCTGTCTTTTTTATTTCAAAATTCTCTGAACTAAATAAATATTTAAAAAAAGATTAAAATTTAATCTGTTATGCATATTTCACTGTATTATGTCAAAACCTTATTTCTTGAGCGGCAAGCACCACGTGTTCATGCAAGTTAAATTATATTTTGTTTCATTTTAATTGTGTCATTGAATTAGTCACTTTAGTATTGCAAACGATCCAAAAAACTTTGTCTAGCATTTATCGTTTAAGCAAATATCACCTTTCCAATTTATTTCATATAATCACATGCTCAAAATGACATTTTGTAAGGTTTTATTTGCTGTAGTCATTAAAAATTTTTTAATCAGAGCTTTTGTAAATGTGATGGCAACACGTTCTTAAAAGCTGACTTTTTAAGATTAAAAAAAATATTACATTTCCTATTTATTTCATTTCATATAATCGCGTGCTCAGAATGACATTTTTCTACGTTTTATTTGCTGTAGTCGTTAACTTATTTTTTTTAATCAAAGCTTTTGTAAATGTAATGACAACGCCTTATTTAAAACTGATTTTTTGAGATACTCGTGCAGATAGTAAAATTTTCATTTTTCGCCTACGGATTTTTGTTAACGCCTGAAAACATCATTCCCAAAACAATATCATGTTCTGACAAGATAAAAAATGAAAAATATTGATGGGAATGCGTTTAGAGTATCTTTTTATTTTCTTTTTCAGTTCCGCCATCTTTTTTGGATTCCGAGACAAGCTCTGAGGTGCTGGCTCGAGAGGGCACAAATATAACCTTGACATGTCGGGTCAGGGGACACCCGACCCCCACTATCACGTGGAGGAGAGAGGACGGACAGGCACTAATGAGTAACATCTGCCAGCACCAGACAGAAGGAAGGTGTCAAAACGGTAACGTAAAAAAAAAAATAAGATTATTTTATTCTTTTCCTTTTCAAAAAAAAAAAAAAAATATTTTGTCATTTTAAGAAATGCTGTTCAAACTTTTGTTGCTGCTGAGAAATTAATGTCCAGTCAATTTCGTCAGAACAAGTCAGAATAAGATTTTCTATCTATTTAAATGGAGGGAAAAAAAGAATTAATATCTTCCACTAAATTTGTCTCAATAAATATTTGCTTAAGATATCACTGGAACTATATCTTTTAAAGGTTTAGTTTGAATTTCTTTATACTATTTATCTAATATAATGATTAAAATAAATGACAAACTTCCGACATTATCAAAAATTCTGGTGAAGAGTAACACTAATTAAAGGTCATTTTAAATGGTAATTTCAAAGTTTGCTGTAATTTAAATTCTGTATTTCAATGAAAATACAATTTAAATTATTGACCCTCCATACTATTAATCATTGTTGGACAGATCTATAAACTGATATTATTTAAAACAAGGTTACATTTTCAAGAAATATATAAGTTAAACCAATGCTAATTGATAAAAGATTGATTACAAATCCGAAGCATGGTTGATATTTAAATCACTATTGGATAAAAATCAATACTGGATTTTTAAAACATTAAACACTTTTCACATTGTTATTAAAAATTGCAGAATTAAGATGATAAAGTTTTTTTTCCATGTATGTAGTTGTTTTTATTTATTTCTGTAAGCCTTGTGCTGTACTTTGTTGTGTACAAAGATTGCTCTATTATCAATATAAAAAAAAGATAATGATAAATCAAATTTATAATTACAAAATAATATTTTGATTGCTTTTTGGATCCGTTTATGCAAATGGGTCCAAACTACAAAGCATGCATTTTGATATGGAGCTATATTTGAAAATTATGTAATAAATTGATATAGAATTGCCAATTTCCGAAATAAATTGTGGCATTATTGTAGCCTTTTTTTAAATTAATGTCTTAAAATGTAGAAAATAATAGTTTAATCAAAAAATTAAACTTAGTTAATGCTAGAATTCTACATAATCATTTTAAATAAATCAAGAAAATCTATTCTAATATTATTAAATATTTAAGAATATTTTTATTGCTATTTTCCTTGATTTCCTTATTTTAACTTCTTCAGCATCCTATAATTTTATGATTTTTTATTTGTCTTCAACATGCTTGATAAAAACTATTTCCTGCTTTGAAAAGTAGAATTTAAAAAGTATTAATTAAATGTGTCGTTATATTTAATTTTACTACAATTCACTGTAACATGAAACACATGCTAACATTTTGTATTAAACAAAATTAAATAGGCTTAGATTTGGCTCTGTTGTTAGATAAGCCCAACTGAAACAAAAAAAATGCTTGCTCATCATGAAGTAGGTAAAAATATAAATTTAAATACTGTATATTTTCGTTATTAAAATGAAAGTGTGAAATAAGTCAAATTATTTATAGACATCGGAATTAAGATTCATTTTGTCTTTCTAATGTACAACCTTCAGTCGGTGGGAAATAATTTTTTAAAACCAATAAACTATTTTATTCATCTCTGAAAATATCATAAAATATAAAATTCTGCTGAAAATACTGATACGTGGTATACTAGCGAGCAATATTTTATCCTTTTATATACTAGGGAGCGATCGCTACTATATGAAATGATAAAATGATAAGCTCAAAGGTACTGTTATATTCCAACTGTAGATGTAGCTGCAGCAGCTGGCAGCCTGAAAGACAAAAACTTTTCCTGAGACAAGACTTTTCAAATTGAGTGTCCTCGATATCTCCAGATTTTTCTATTATGAATTCTTTTTCAATATCGACGTTCTGGGAAAAGCGCATGAAAAGAGAATAATAGCTGTAAAAGCGGTACAGAAGTAAAGGTGCCATGACACACTTGTCGTGACAACCGAACAATGATAACAACTGACATAAAAATAAAAATTATTCTTACTTGCCATGAAATAAATCTGACAGCTTTATTCCTTTATAGAGATCGATTATTCTCAGTTTCGCACTTTTGCTGTTTACAAAGCAGATCGCCGAGAAATTCTGAAAAAAGTGAAGGGTTCATGTTTAACATATATTATATCGATACAATATATTTTTTTAACAAAATTATGTTATCTTTGTATTAAATTACTTGGGTTTGCATCACTTTTTCCTTCAGTACCTAAATGAGTGTTCATTTTGAATTTGATAAAAAATCGCATGCATACAATTCACAAAAAATCAAAAGTATTTTGAATCCTTTGAATTGCAAAATGTGCTTTTAATTGCAGTGCACTATCTGATAATATATTAGCTAATCTTATGCTCAATCTAAAGAAATATGCCTGATATTGTATTGATAAATCATTCGATGTTAATATCTCTACTTTCATGTTAGGTTTGAGGCTTTGAAAAATGCAATAATAATATATTTCAATGATTATAGAAGACATATAAGATCAAATAAACTATATTCTCCTATTGACCTATTAGTCAAATATAACAAAATGTAACTGTTAGAACATCTTATTGGCAGAATACTGTGAAACCAAATATCATACTGCTTCGATTTTTATATAAAATATTGCTTTTAACGATGTGATATAGTAAAGGTTCTCATCGCTATAGAAGAATTTGATTATTTTCAAAGAATTTTTCCTTCTGTTTTTTTGATTTTTTCAAACAATTTAAATCTAAAACAGCTGGTATTCATCACCTTAAAACTCCAAAATATTGCACATCATTGCAAAGATGCCAAAATATTGTAATAAATGACTTCTAAACGTAAACACAAATAAAATTCAAGTTCTTATTCATTCCGGACTGCAAATTGTAACAATATATTTAGATAAATCTATATGCCATAAAAGAACCATACATTTACTGTTCTATTGAAATCTTACCATAAATTTAATATTATGTAGAAAATTTACTCTCTACTGTAAACGATTCTTTATTTTGTCTTTTTTTTATCAATTTGCATCAGATGATTTAACAAAAAATATTGTTTAAATGAATGAAATCAAATTCCTTGATTATATATTTATATTTTCATATAGGAATCATTTTCATATCATTTAAATGTTAAAATTATTAATGGATTAATACTTAGAAAATAATGAAAAAATGACGATGGCGAAGGAAAATCAATCATCTTATTTTATAAAGAAAATAATGTAACTTATAATATGGTGTGTGTTTTTACAAAAAAAAATTACTTTCTTACAGGTGCCACTTAAGTAATATATTACTTTTTTTTAACATACAGAACCTGTAGAAATAATTATATAAAGAAGTTTAGACGAAATTATATAATGGCATTAATTTCGAAGTACACTTATTTAGTTTGATTTTTAAAAAATAATTAATGTCTTAGAAACTTCAGTCAATTAAAGAAAGACGAACGTTTTAAATTCAATTCTCTATCTTTTTATTTTTCAATTTTCTTTCTTTTAACAAAATATATGTGAATAAATGAAAAAGAAGACTTTCATGTTTTCTTAATTAAAGAAACGAAAGAAAATGTTTCAATGCACAAAGTGTTCTTCGTGAATTAATAAAGAATGTAACATTTATGCACATTTGTTACTAGAGCTTCTAAAAAAGGAAGGTTATTCTATAAAAAAAACTACCTCAATGATTATCGCGTAAGATAAAATTGTTCAACATTATTGGACCATCTACTCCAATTCACAAAAAAGAACAACTAATTTAGTTAAGAATATAAATCTTTAAATGCCACCTGGTATATGGATTTTCAATATTCCAAACTTAAGTGCACTGCATCATGGATTTCTATCACATATAATCTAAATTATATTTTTTTCTTTTTTCTAACGGCAATGAAAAGATTGATAAACATACTTTTAAAATAAGAAATCGAAACAAATATTTGTACAATATGAAGAGTATTATGCTCTGGCACGAAATGAATCATTAATCTTATTTCATTTTACGCAAACAACATGCACATGTAATGTTCTTTAGTAAAACAGGAATGCTATTTGACGTATACATGAATCATAATGTCTTTAAAAATTGGATAATATTTTACACTGAAAGGCAAAAGTAAAATGAGAATATTTTGTTCAGGTAAAAAAAAAACACTTTTATCAACTAGAATATCTAGAAAAATTATTAAGAAAACTGCTTAAGAAATGTCCATTGATTAAGTATTTTAGAGGTTACATTAGCCTTAGATGAATTTTTGCCTTTACACGAAAGAAATATCCATTAGAATTAGTGGATGTCATAGAAATATGATTATTGGCATACATATTCCAACCGTCTACTGTCATTACCAACACCTGCGTTTTATTAAGGCAACCATTACTCTCCGTAATTAGACTCTGCTTTCAAAGAACCATGAAAGATTTTCTTATTCTTTTGTATTTTTTTTCTTCTTCCAGTTATTTGCTTCCTTATACCAGGAAACTTATCGATCCAGAGATAAGATCTCATTTTTGGTTGTAGCCTACTTACCGCCGCGAATCTAAAGTTGCTATCTTAGCATTCTTTGTGGAATCAAGTCAGTGTCTCAGGTACTCTCAATTAAGAAGTCACGCACTAGGTGTCAAGAGGCAGGAAAAGCTGAAGCATCAGAAATTCACCAAAAAGTTGAAGGACGGAAAATAATTCTTATAATAAAGATTTGGCTACCATAAAAGTTATTAACAGGAAGGAAATATTTTTCTTCTAGAATGAATTTTTAATGCGATTCTTTTTTAATTATTAAGATAAGATTTTTTTATTTGTGACAAGAATTAATATTAATTTGTAATTATAAAATATGAATAAGGTTTTTTTGCATTTGATATGCGTCAATTAAGAAATTAAAAATTAAAGGGTGAAATTCATCTAATATTTAAATTATGACATGAAAATATTCTAACCATCTCTGTTCATGACATATATTTCATGAGAAAGAAAAACTATAAATTTCTTTATTATTTAGTTTCTGCGAGCTGCCATAGACGTAGCTAATTACATAGTATAAGAGCTAATATTTTTTCTAAAACAATCCCTATTAAATGAAAATCAAAATAAGTTTTTTAAAATATTCTTTAAAATATTCTTAAATTTATTTGAAATAATTTTAGTTTTCATCTTCATCGAGGTAGTTTCATCGTATTTTTATTCAAAAATTTAATCATTGATGAGATCATTAATAATTGATGAAATTCTGAAAAATACTTTTGAATCTTCTAGCATATACCATAATTTCAAACTAATTTTTTGATAAGAAATAACAAGATAGTCTCTAAACAGCTTTTATAGTTTTCTTTTAGTTTCATTTCTTAGTTTTGTGGAAGATGAGCATACTGGAAAAAAGTAAACATTAAGATAAGGCAAAGTCATTTATTTTCTTATCTATTCAATTAAAAAACGATTAAAATGAAATCTGCAAATCATATATCAATGTATCATGTCAGAATATCATTTCTTGAACGGCCAAACATCATGTGCTTGTGCAAGTTAAATCATAATTTTATTCATTTTAGTTGTTTCTTTGAATAAAGTCACTTTACTATTGAACGATGAAAAAAAGCTTTGTCTCGCATTTATTGCTTAAAAAAATATCACAATTTCTATTTATTTCATTTCATATACTCACGTACTCAAAACTACATTTTTCTAGGTTTTATTTGCTGTAGTCATTAACTTATTTTTTAAAAAATCAGAGTGTTTTTAAATGCAATGGAAACGCGTTATTAAAAGATGATTTTTTGACATGCTCGTGCAGATAGTAAAATTTCTATTTTTCACCTATGAAGTTTTGTTGAAGCCAGAAAACCTCATTTCCAAAATAATATCATGTTCTGCCATGATAAAAAATATCCATTTTAAGATTTTAAAAAAAATAGTTTTTTGGAAAAAGTCTTTAATGTAAGTGTTATTCAAAATTCTCGAACAAGAAAAATATTGTAAATCAACTATTTAAATATTTTTTTCGCTTCTTAGCATCTAAACTGATAAAAGAACTATCAGTTTACCAGAAAAAGATAGTTATTTTATGCAACTTTAAAAAAATAAAATATTTAATGTCAAAAAAATATTAAAACGTCAAATTTGCATTATAAATATAAATATATATTATTTATAGCTAAATATAGTTATCTCATCGTCAAATGAATTATAAAGCAAAAAAAAGTCAAGAAATATACACCATTGGAAAATAAAATGTGGTTTTCAAATCTTCTTAACTACGTCAAAAAGTACTTTCCATAAACTGGTTTCTACTTCTTTATTCAAAAATTTATTCCCTACAGCCTCTGAACGCTGTTGCTCTTCACTTCATCATCTAAATTGTATTCCAAAGGCTTTTTCATTTGATGGTATGACCTTAACTTCAACCCTAACAGCTTGATGCTCATTTTTTTTCGTTGCTTTCCATACTTTTAATGCTGTTGCAAATATTCACTTTCAGTTCTTTCTGTCATCCCTCTATCCCCTTTCCCGACCTCTCTTCCGCTTCTTCATTCAGAAAAATTGCGAAAAGGAGCATCTTCATTTCAGCGAGTCTCCTCTTCAAATCTCTCTCCAGCGACCCACAGGAAGGGCGAAAAGGGGAATAAGGAATGATAAGAAATCCCCTCTCCCATCCCCATGGGAGTATGGGTGGTAAACGGCTTAAGGACAGCAACAACAAATATATATAAATATATATTCTTTGCTGCTGGAATTTGAAAATTATTTAAGGACAAGTGGTATTAGTTTTTGCTCTTCCAGTAATGAAATAAAAAGGAAGATTTATATGAGTTTCTTTCTTGGGTAAAATTTAATTCCATAGAGAATATAGTGTTGTTATAGAAAAAACAATGGACGTGTTTTCAAGAATCTCATAGGAATCAAAACCTTTATACATTGCATTAACTATTACAATTGTAATCTGTTTCACATTGTGTGTTACCGAAAAGTATATTTAAAAAAATTGGACAAGTTTTCAGTATAAACTTTTCAAAAAGAAATGAAGGTTAAAAATTGATATTAAAATAACTTGTATAAGTTCCAAATGTTTTGATTCGCCTATAAATTCTAAAGTTCTGCTGCGAATACAAAATTTAAAGAAAAACGTAAGTAAAAAAATAAAATAGCACGCTAAATGATATAATTTATTGTAAAAATAATAAATATGTCATAATGAAGAAATCTAAAAGAAATAATTATAAATTGGAGTAGCAATGATTTTGAGTGAAAGAGATGAGTAAATGTAGTAACTAGTGATAAACGCGCAGTAATAATGTAGAATTGACATATAATTAATGCTCTACAAACTTGCAATTAAATGTAAATAGGTTTCTAAAATAATATGCAGATATCTATAACATTAATATTTTAGAAAAGAAATAATTAATATATAGCAAATAACGCCTTTGCTTTTCACTGAACGTAAATGCAGTATGTATTAATTATTGATAATGTATCGTCTATTACATATTTAATTCCAATATTCAAAAAAATAGTACAAATATAGTAATACAAAACTGCAATGCAAGATACACAAAAGAACTATCACTTTCACTACCATTGGCAATTTTGCTAATAAATTTTCTACATGCAAATTTACTCCAATCTTTTGGGAAAAGAACTCTTATTAAATCACCGAGTAACAAAAAATCAAATTGTTACATAATTTCAATTTATTGAAACATTTTGTATTCGTGTGAAATGAATTGAATGATTAAAATAAGGGGATTTGAAGAACATTTTCCTTAAATAAATATTAACCCCAAAATTTATAAAATTAGTAATTACTGCGATTACAACACTTGTATAATTTCCTGTAAGGAAAATTTTCCTTATATAAATACAGCTCAATAATTTTTTTTTGATCAGCTAGTCTAATAAATTATTTAACATTATTAATGTTCTAGGACATACTTTTATATTAAATAATATACTAAACCAATAATAGATTTATGTTTGTATTGAATAAAATTTAACTTATATCGAAATTCAAGATAGCAATGATAATCTTCCCATAATTAATTTAAATATTTTTCAAGAGATGTTGAATTCCTAATAATTTCATTATGCAAATGCTGTTAATATTGGGTTTTAGAATAGGTTCTACATTTTCTACAAATCAAAACACTTCGTAAATAATGGATAAAATATCTCTCTCCTGATGTTAGGCTCGCTCAAATGTTTCTTTTTTTTATCCTTTTCATTTAATTTCACAATTTATCTCTTTATTTTGAAAAAAAAAATACTTGAACTCCTCGAATTACGGGATTTTTTTTCTTGTTGTTTTTATCTATGCATGTAGTTATTTCTATTTACTAGTATAAGCCATGTGTTGTACTTAGTTGTGCACAAAGATAGCTTTATTGCTAATAAAAAAAACTTCCAAGAATTCTTAGGCATTTTGCTGATTACCCTTAATAAACATCCACTGCCGGCTGTAACGTTGGGAGGAATTTGAAAAATCCAAGCTCTTTTGATCAGCATCGTTACTAGAAACCGATTTCATCTTCCATTTTAATGTCGAGAAAATAATACAGTTTTTTTTTTAAGTTTAAATTGACTGATTTATCTGTGTGAATAAATTGGAGTACGAATAGTAATAAGTTCCACTTAACTGAGGTTTGCAGTTATATTCTCCCTTCACGTTACAACATATATCTTCTGTCAACATGTTTATTACCGTGTTTCGTATTCAGAATTACCTCCCCCCTTTTATTATATCTCTTTTATTATTTTATTAATGCAATCGGATTGTAGTTTAGGATTTTTTCCAAGTTTAAATTGACATATTTATCGGTATGTGAATAAATCTGAATACGAATAGTAACTTAACTAAAGTGCTTAGTTATATCATCCCTTCACGTAACAGTAAATATCTTCTTTCAACATGTTTATTACTATTTTTTCGACCTCGGAATTACGTTTTTTTCTCTTATCTTTTTATATTAGTGATCATTATATTATATATTTTGAATCAATTGATTTTAGTGATTAGCTTTGATTTCAGTGTTCTTTAACAATAAACATTTGACCCTATCCTATTCCAAATAAATGAAATTTTTTTAAGTGTACTGCAATTTAATCATAACGCATTTATCAAATAATACTTTGAAACCCACTTATCGAACTGCTTTAATCCTTAAAAGACGAATAAAAATAAATATAATAATTTAAGCTGGCATTTCGGATATAAAAACTAGAATATGAAATAAAAAATATTTAATCGCAAATGCAAAAAAAAATGTGTAAAATAACATGATGAATTTGATCTTCCTTCAGAAAAAAATAAAATAAAACAATTTATAAATAATAAATTTGAAAATTTAAAATTAGAAAAATTTAAATACCTAGAAATTAACCTGAATAAAATCTAAGAATGAACAAAGAGGTTCTGGATTTCATAATAGATAACAATGCAAGAAGTTTAATACTAATAATATTGAGAATTCGTGCACAAATCTATGACAGGAAAAATCAATCGATGTTTGTATTATTACACTGTATGAGGAATAATAAACAAAGATTTCATTGCAAAAATTAACAGGATTAATTATAGATCATATTTCCAAACTTATCTTTTTTATGGGATTAATATTTATAAATAAGTGAGTAGCTTTTTCAAGTGCTTTAGCTAAATTTTTAAACTTTTCTATGATAAAAATAATTCAATACAGTTTACTAAATGATTTTAAAGATATTAATTTTAATTTAATAATTATTCGTTAATTTCGTAATCATACATAATACTAATGCTGTTATTAATTGCTATACAAAAGAATTTAAATTTGTGGTTACTAATGGCACTTGCCATGGACAAGCCCGCTGATGCATCTGCGGATTTAAGCCGAAATAAGCGCATCTTATTTCAAGTAGCGCCAACTAAGACCAAGAGTGCGACTTGAGCTACACACTCATCACATTCACTTGCACAGCCCCTTTTACAGGGGGCACATCATCCAGATAACACACAGAAGAACAACCATGCCCTAACCGGGACTCGAACCCGGGATGCCCAAATCACGAGGAAGACGCGCTACCTCTGCCGGCTAGAATTGAATTTAACTTAAACAAATGAAAATTTTTTTAAAATATGGGATAATACTGAAACTGGATTTAAAACAGAAATTTCTAACAGGAAATCTTTGTTAGCTATTTACGCTAAAAGGGATTAAAAACTTAATTCAAAATAATTAAACTTAGAAACGTCCATTCTAATTTAAACTCTTAAATTATCGAGCGCCTTATTTTTCCACAACTTCACAAGATTTAAAAAAAATAACAACAACAAAATTCCTTATATTGAATCAACAAATAAACTTATTAAATAACTTTTGATAATTTTCCCAAAAAACTATTGTAATATAAAGGGATTAATATATAAAATCTAATATTTTCACAATTAAAGACATGCTTTCTACTTTATTTTCTTTGGTTTTTATTTTAACTTAATAGATGGCGCTTAAATCGTTTTATTTATATTATTTGATGGCGAGACACGTGACCAAACATTGTGGGCGTTTTCACCGTCAAGCGCGGGAAAATTGAATTTAGATATGATGACTGCAGAAATAAGTTAAAGTTCTTTCATTCATAAAACCTTTAGAAGAAAATTGACATGTAATCGGTATGCTCTTTACATTTACATTTGATTTCCATCTTATTGATGGCTTTTGGTTTTATAGTTTAATCATTGTCTTATGATGGTTAGATTTTATTTAATTTAGTTTTGATTTTTTAGAAAATATGTTTACAAAATTAAAGTTTTCGTTTTTATAGTCTTTTTCAATGTTATTGCTTTGCTTATAATAATTGTTGCTTTCGATAAACCTCAATTTCTTTTGATTTTCGGATCACGATAAGACAATACTTGATGAAGGTTCAAACTCCTCAAATAGAAAAAGAATTGCTTTGAATCTCTGCCATAAGGTGGTCTTGATAAAAATCTTCAGATAGAATTTCTTTTTCTATTTTTTTTTTCATTTTTTTTTTTTTTGCAATTTGAACTTATTATTCATTTCTAGTTTGATTAATATCCTTTGTATATAAGAAGCAGCAGCATTTGAGGACTCTAAATACAATGCACATTCTTTAAATAACTTTTGTCATAAAAAAATAGGTATTTTATATTAGTTTCATAATTCTGCCATTAATTTTATGATTTGTTATTTCAAAGCTAATGCATTTATATTTAAGCGAAAATTAGGTCGTTAACTTATTTGCCTATAGATTAATACTCTAGCTTTCCGATATTCTAATTAAAATGTGTAGAAAAACTGTTTCCAATCAATTCTCTTGTACTATTAGTTTTAACCCTCCAGCTGCTTATTTTACAATTTTCAAGGGTTGATAATCAATCCTTTTTCTATTGCATCCCAAGTTTTCCGCAGTTTAGAGTTCATTTTTAGGTTTGCAGATTTTTATTATATCATATTCTTATCGTGTGGCATAGTATCAATTCACTTTATTTCAAAAATAGTTCAGCTTAAATGCAAACATTGCATCTAAATAGCGATCTAAAAAACCCATAGTAACAGAATTTAAAAAATACTAATTAATTGGGAATTTTTTTTAATTAATTGCTTATTAAAAATAAATTCTTATCATTTTTATATTCAAATTCTCCTCTCTGTAACCATAATTTTTTCGAATGTCTATTAACATTGTGTATCAATGTTTGCAATATCAGCTTTACTAAGATTATTTCTGATTCTTTTATTTTTTGATGGATTATTTCCTTTTTCACCTCATAGAAGACTTTTTTTAACATTTCTCTCACGTACGTCAAATTTTTTTAAAAAATTTTTTGTAAATTTTATATTATTTTAGTGTATTTTTTAACGTAAATTTCCTCAATTTCTATAACGGTACTTTTCAGACAGTAATGTCCTACTTTATAACATAAATCCCTTGACATTTAAGCAGGAAGCCACACGTTTTGAATATTAATAAGAAATTTCTTCGCTCGATGAACATCTCGTGATATTCTTTCCATATTTTCTTCTGTTTTATTTATTTTCTATTTTGTGATTTATTTTATCAATGATCTGCTTTCCCTTCTTGTTCATCTGATCACCAAGCACTACTTGCTAATCTTCAAGAATTATAGATCGATTATTTTTAAAACCATTACGTGACCCCAATCAGTTTTATTCCCTCGTTATATAATTATGCATCTGTTAGCTACACGAAATGATCAAAACATTCATTATTAAAAGTCAATTGAATGTTTCAAACTGCATGAATTGTTAACTTTCATTTTTCAATTAATAAAAAGAAAATCGGCTATTTCCAAAGTTAAAATTTTATGATAGTTCATATATAAATAAACGCTTTAAACAAAATATATATATAACTCTAAGAAGTTCAAAAATCAATTGAGTTTTCTCTTCCCTAGAAGGTTTCTATTATAATCCTACAATTATGCTCCTGCACTTCGCTCCGTGCACAAAAATGCTTTAACCTCTTGCGCTATCAGTTAATTAGCAGAAATGTGTGTCCAACCTATCTAAAGAAATTTCAAATAAGCATTAAGTAGTGCAGAGAATTTAGTAGACGTACGCTGTATGTTATTTTCAGTATAGGAGAAAATTTCCAATGACGTACATTGCACGTCAAAATAGCGCAAGAGGTTAAAGCTCTCTATATTATTCCAATATAAAATCCTTAAAGATATTTCAATGATTTCATGTACTTTAATTTCATTTAATGTATATTTTTAATTTTTTAGTCAAGTAATATATATTATTACTCGATAATCAAGTAATGTATAAATTTAGTTTCTTTTAATTTAATCTAGCAGTTTCGATTTTATAGCAGCATCGATTTAAATTCACTTTTTCCAACAATCCAACTAAAAATGTGTTGTCTCAAAATTTCCCCTTAGGCAAACCTTTACATTTTCTGAATTCCCTAGCTACTACTAAGTAACGGTCAACAAATTCGGCTCGGTTTTGAATCCATATAAGCGTTTGACTTAAAGTAATGGCTTTCTTATTTTATTGTCATATATATATATAATATAAAGTCACGAAGACTCAATAAAAGTCACGGATAGTTAGAAACAATTGCGTTTATTAGGCAACTCACTGGACAACAAAATGAACTGAGAAGAACTCAGCTTTTATACATCTGAAGAACATTCGAGAATCATCTCGTTCGAATTCTAAAGAATGTTCTAAAATCATCTCGATTTTAGAGAAATAATAAGATCAATTTTAAATTAAAATTCCAGTCTTTGGATAAAATGCGCTGACCGGGAATCGAACCAGGGGCCAAAGGATTTGCAGTCTAATGCTCTACCAATCGAGCCAAGGGGAATCATAACGGTCTTTCTTTTTCAATTAATTCAATTGCTCCTAATTTTATATAATAATTTATTGAGCTCTGAGCATTTTTTATTTTCTTTTAAAAGAAGTGAAAAATTTGAACAGATCATGAATTAATTTAGAAAAATTATTTATTATTAGAAAAAAAATTTATTATTGAAGTTTTACTTTGCTAAATAATATTTGTTCACCTTTGAAAATTAATTCTCAATGTAATAAAATATATTTTATGAGGAAATAATCCTTTCACTGCATAGGAAAATAAATATTAAAATCAATTTTTATATCTAATCTTAACTCAATTTTTATATCTAATTATAAGAAAATCAACTTAATTCATGAAAAAAGGGAATACTATATATCATATAATTAAAGCCTATTTCGCACTGTTTTGTTAGTTTGAACATTTTACCTTTAAGTGCACCATTATATACATTTAAAACAAATAGTCAGTATATGTCATCGGATTGATATAGCATGATATTGAGTACAATAATGGAACTGGAATTCGAATAGGATATGCATGTGTAATCATGCGTGTTAAGATTAGTGAAATTATACATCAAAAGCCAGACAGTACATCTATTTATTAGCAATACGGTTCATTATCATGAAGGACACTGTTAGTTCATTATCGCATCATGAATTGTCGTTTCATGTACATTTTTGTGAGTGGAAACTGAGGTGACCGGATGAATTTGAATATTTTATTTTTATTTCGCTCATCATTAATACGGAACAAATAAATTGCAGTTTAAGTATCTACCCTAATGGTAGTTATTAATGGTTTCAGAAAATAATTGGACTGACCCTTTATTATCTACTTGTCAAAAGAAATATTTGGCAAAGGAAAACATTTATAAGTATAAAATCATCACACAGTATGACAACGTTCTATTATTCACTTATATTACTTATATTTAGCAATTGTATTACTAAAATACAAAATTCTCTGTTTATGAACTTTCAAAAATACATTTTTTTTATTCTTATAGTTTAAAACTTTAGTTTTAAGAAGAAATTTATCACGGGAATTCTAAAACTTATTATGAAAATCTTATAAACCTTTGTATCCAAAAATTTTTTGTTCATAATTTCTACTTTTTCCAGTAGATTATTATTTAATCAATCAATTAGTCTGTGATTTGAATTGCTTACATGGAATTTTAATTTCTTTTACTCAAACAAATAAAAGATTTGATATCTAGTTTCTGTAAATAAAATTTTTAATTTATCCATGTTGCAGTATCTTATCCAAATGTTTTAAATTTAATCATCGAGCGTTATAGATTTTATTTAAATTTCAATATACATTTGAAGATCCGACAGATTACTTTATTGTGTATAGTTATTGTACTTAGCATATTTATATATATTTAATCTTTTGAAGAATATGTTAAATTGCCATCTCAATTGAAGTGAATCCCAACGCCAGTGGGTGTTTTCAACGGTTGCATAGAATATATTATTATTATTAGAATTTCAGAATAGAATTTTCAGAGCCATTTAATGTTACTCTTTATACAGTTTTTATAAAAAAAATTTCTTTTTTTCATACATATGCTGAAAATTATTTTTCTAGATTTTTCATATTGCAGAGATTTCATAAACTAGGAGCTACTACTAAGGTATCTAATTAAAACTTGTAAAATCGAAGGTAAGAAATAATATGCCCCTAATAAAAATTTAGATAATAACACACTACAAGAAAAAACATAGGCAAAATCCTCACAAATTAAAACCATTTTATAAAAATTAGACGAATAATTTTATTGTTTTACTGTTTCCTTATATTTATCTTTAACTAATTGCTTTATGAATATTTACATTCCTATTCTTGGAACTTCAAACACCATTTCAAGCAAAAAAGGGGATTTTAGATTTTGTTTTCTTTATTTCGGTATTTTGCATTTTTAATTCATTTTAAATTCGACGAATTAGTTTTAGCACGAATGAAGTTTTGAATACTGTTTTCTCTTTCTCGGAATAAAAAAATATATATTTAAATAATCAGCATTTTTAACCAACGATTGCTAAAGAAATGTTTCTTAATTAACTTTTGTTTTCGAAAGAATATGCAGTTGTTAATTAAAAATTTTGTTTATTGAGTTAATTAAGAAAGAAAGTTCCTGCACAAAGAAATTGCTTAAAATTAACAATTTTATAAGTAGAGCGTAAACCAACTCATTAACAGGCGCTTCTAATGATGAAACAAGTAATTAACAAAAACATTAGTTTTGGGATCATTGTAAATAATGGCTGAACTAATATTTTTATATTAATTAGTAAAACGTTGTTTCAATCAAAATTAAAACGTTGAAAGATATTTTTAGACTTTGTTTCTTTGTGTTTAAATGTTGCAAAATGTTATGGGAAAGAAACGTTTAAAAGTAAGAGAAATTGTTAAATATTTTGAATTCTACATTTTTGGTTTTTTAAAATAAATATTTTGATTTCAAGTGCTTAATTTTCATTATAAGAAAATGAAATTTATTGTATTCTAAATTAGAAATTAAATGACTTATATGGACCAATTCAGATTAAGAAAAACCTTGCTGTAGAAACATTTTCCTAAATAATCTCTCCTCCTGACTTTTTGTGATTCTAAAGTAAGCTTTCTTATTGTAAATAAATATAAATCTAAGATATTTATTTGCATATTTTAGCTGAGTACTATTTAAATATAGCACAGGTAGCAAACATATAAGATCTAATCATTTAAATAAAAATTAATATTTCATATTCCTTTTCTATTTTATGAGCTTCCTTTGTGCAAAAATGATTTTAAAAAACACAACAATGGAACCTACTTCATTTTTAAATTTAAAAAAAAAATTACCTAATTATGAATTAGTTAATAAATTCTGTAAAATGTTTTAATTTATAATTATATTCATAAAGCAATATTTAAAAAGTAGAAGGAATTCGAAATGTTAGTTGGACATATCCTTCCGTGATCGAGTTTTACCATCGATTCATCGGTGCTTACATTTTCATAATTTGTTAAAGCAACCAAAAAATTGAACACAAAATATATTTTATATTGCTACGAGATCATTTATATAAAAAAAATTTATAAAATTATAAAATTGTTAAAAATATAATTAAAATATTTTCACAAATTATTAACAAAAGAAACGATTGCATCGTATCAAAACTTATATAATTGAATAACGAATTTTTCAGTAAAAAAATACTGAATGTATTTTTATTGCAATTATATGTTTCTAACTTATTAATAAAATGCTAAGATTTCAATTAATTTTTAATTAAATTATTAATACAGATTTTGAGAAAGATCTTTTTAAAATTAGTTATATAAAATTTTGTCAACAATAAATTCAGCAATACGATTAATAGTGATTTGTATGATTTTTATTCATTATGTTATGATTTATAATATTCCAAAATTTTAAAAATGTGCTTTAAATTTTTGAATACCTCATTTTTCCAAAATTAACAATTGCATATAAGTAATGTAATATACAAAAGTTTGGTTTGCAACATTTTGGGTAGCAATAAGTGAATTTTCTAAATTTTACTTAGAGCTTAGGATGTTTTAATTGCATTCAAATAAAATCGTTAAATGTCCCCCTAGTTGTCGCATCCTTGTTCTTGTTATTTGCATCGATACACTTTGATTTGTGAAAAACAGATTATCTGGGAAATCGAACTACGGGGATAATGCAGATTTATCCGCAAACAGATATCTATCATCCTTTAACCTAACCTTGTTTTTCTTCGCCGCACCTTCTTATTCCGATATTCCAATAGTTTTCTCGCAGCTCCGTTAAGAAATTCGATATCTCATCTCGTTTTCATGGGATCGCAGACTGAGATCAGGTGCTGTCTTTTGCTCCCTTGCCAGCCCAGTTCTGGGACAGAGCGAACGTGTTTACAGAATTCCGGTAAAGGCATTTTTCCCGGTTTTACCCCCCTAAGGTGAAACGGACTCCGGCATTAATCTTGGGCGTGCCAGGAAACCTCAAAAAGTGTACAAAACGGGAGAAACCGCTTTTCTCGGGAGTTCTCCACCGATCTTCCAGGAGAATAAAAGATGGATAGGTCCAGAAGATTTTCTTTTCCAGTTTAGATGGAGAAAAAAATCCCTAAAAAATATATCTTTGAAAAATATGTATAGAAATGTATACAAGAATGTGCGCTAACCAATAGGATGGGAAGTGAACATCTCTGGAGCCACATTCCTTGTTGCAGTTTCTCCCCTAAAGGGAATCTCCTACTGCTTGAACCGCATGCAAGCAAGTTTTCTATTTTTCCCTCAGACTGGAGCAGGGTGACTTTTTCACAGGCGTAATATGGGTTTTGCAGAAGGCCTCCACTCCTGACTTTGTTACGTTCCAAGGGAAAAAAATGTACAGCCGGCATCTTCTTAGGTTTTGCATGTTTTTTTATTAGTTTCTGCTATGAGGGGGAAAAAAGCAGGATACCACAGCTGGTTTTCTTACTTTCTTTCATGCATTTATTTCCTCGTAGCTGAGGTTCGGGAAGGATTTCTATATATATCCGTGGTACATCTAGCGGAGGCGAGGCTAACATGATAATGTAATACAGTCCCTATTCGTGCATCCCTGGAAAATAAAATATGTAGAAGCGAGACGTATTACAAAGTATGTAGTATGGAATATATGAAAAGAGACTCAGACTAGAAGGAAAAAGAGAACAGTATACAGTGGAGAGAAAATTGTCTCCTTTGAAAGCTTTGATAAGGTACACATAGAAGTAAAATGTTTACTATCTTTTGTACTTATTGTGAGATGGTATCAAATGATTGAACGTAAGTAAACAAGGAAAAAGGGGCGGTACATCTTTAAAGTTGAAAGAAAATTACATTTTGTAAGATTTAAAAAGCATGCTTTTATTTAAATTTCAATCTATAAATGGTTTTTATGCTAGGGCGTAACGTGTGTAAATTTATTCTATGAAAGAAATAAACTTGCGTTTTCTTGTGCCGATAGGAAATGTTTTCTTGAAGTGTAAATTTTTATGAAGTTGAATCGATCTGTTTTGGAAAAAAAAAAGTGAAACTTCAAAATAATACAAAAATTTAGGAAAAATTATATTCTGATACGAACAAATAAAATAGTTTTTTTTTTCACTATCGAGACTTTTGAATATTATATTTTTATAATTTTCAGTTAGTACTATGTTTGGTTTTTCTATACGTGCCATTAGAATATTTCAAAAACTAAAGCCCTTAAATTCAACAAAATATTTGAACTAATGTCTTAATTATCTTAATAGATGCGCCACTGCAAGAATAACATAAGCTCTGAAATAAGTTTTCTTAAATATAATATTTTTATTCTAAATGAAATAAGAGAATTGAAAGAAACAAATAAAAAATAAACTTATAAGAAACTAATATAACAATTTTATATATAATATAAAATTTTGATCGATAATTCTACTTTATTTTATTTTATAGATATAAATACTAGTTATGTAATTAAAATTGATTCATTTTCAATGGAAATTTTTATTCATCTTCAAAACATTATTTCATTCTACTAACTTCTAGAGTCAAATTAATAATACTTCAAAATGGTTAAGTATACAAATGCTAATAAAAATAAAATTTCTTGAACGATTTCCCATTTTTCTAATACACATGTACTAAGGCGTCACTTGTGCCCTTTAATGAAATAATAATGCTATACAACTAAACATCCATAATTGTTCTCAGTATAAATTTGCTAAATGCTCAGTGTTACCTTTTACACTAATAGCTTAACACTGCTTATTTTCTGGGTTTCACATTGAAGGCTTTTGAATTATGATTTTAAAAAATATTAAATAGGAAATACCAATTTCACACTGTTGGTCTAGTTTAAATTCCAGAGTCCATTAGTTAAAATAACGACGGACCAGTGTTGTCTTTTTCTAAATTATTTATTGACATCACATAGGACAACACAAAACATTAATATAGATAAGGTAATATTTGTAATTGTGGGTTTCAAATTGAACACTGCACTGTGATTATCCAGGTCTGTTATTACCGAAATCCCTACGGCGTCTGCCCAGGGGTCTTCCCGGGGGTGTTCTGTTTACACTCATGATCACATGACCGATTGGGAGCGCGCATGCGCCAACAACTGTCAAAATTAAAAAGAAATAACACAAGGTACACGTTTGAAGTTCGTGATAGCTGACTGTTTTTTTTTTAAATGTTAAACTGAATGATGCTAGGAAGTCAATTTTACCTACTGCAAAAGGTATATCAAAAAATATTTCATATCATCAAAGGGGATAAGATCAGTACTGTATATTTATATAAGTGCAGTCATTATTAAAATATAAAATATATAAATCATTTCTTTAAAATGTGAAATCACTATAGATGCAAAAACAAATGTAACAATTAAATTTAGCGTTGTATTTTTATTCAATTTAAATTGGAGAACTTTTATTATAAATATAGTGCAATCAGAATACAATCAGCTAAGGAGAAAACATTATTACATAGCTTTAGTATCTAAAATATAGATATTTAACGAATTTTGAACTAAAAAATCGAAAGGTTGATTGCGTGTCTGTCTGTACATCAACCTATGTACTTTCCTATCCATGCGAAATCAATAATTCAAAAAATTAAATGCTATAAAACTATGATGTGTTGTTTTAAGACTGTGGTTGTAGTTTCGTATCAAATTTTGGTTAGATCGGTCAGCAAAAAATGCTTTAAAAATGCTTACCCACTCGAAAAATCCAGTAAAAATGCGGAATTCATGACAAAGAGATAACTGTCTATATTCCGAGACTAACGTTCTTCAATGCCACTAAGCATTCACAATCTTGAATAATGTCCAAAGACGTACTCCAGGAGAGGAAGATACGGAAGAACCATTAGCGAAACCATTTACTCTGGTGACCTAAACCTGATAGACTGATAAACCTGATAAATTGCCCGAAAATAATTTTATTGTAATTCAACAGAAAATTTGCATGACTAATAAGAAAAAAGCATAAGTAATAATCTATTATTATGATATACTGCTAACCATAATATCGTGAATATAAAATAAATATTAATACATTATAAATTGATCTGTCATATATTTACATTTTAAGATACCATATTAATAGGCATAAAAATTAATAAAATCGGAATTCTATATTATAAGAATTTATTGTGTGATATTGAAACTCGTACCCTTCTTGTTATGCTCTAGAATTGCTAAGTAAGGAGCGCTTGTTAAGAAATAGCTGACTTTAATGCAAAATATCAGTAATTATGTTAAGCTGCTTTGTCTCATCTTGATTGGTTCCAGACTATCCCTTTCGGTTTGCGCACAACCCCTTAGACAAGAGCTCCAAGATATCATCTGCAGATGCCAACCACTATTCTGGGAAAAGCAATTTGTCAGCCCTGCTCTTGGAGTTTCCCAACAAGCCGCTTAATATATGTGCCGACCATCCCCCTTCGGATCTGCAGCGTGACACAAAATAATATGCTAATGTACCGCTGCCCTCTGAAAAGCGCCGAGGGAAAGTTTCTCGGTTTCCATGTCGAATGAGTTTCCACCTTCAGATTGTGGAAGGGAATACTTTTTCGCTAACCGCATACGGTTTGCCGGAAACTTTTGGTGCTTTACTCGAATAATTTAGTCAGTTTGGGAAAGCATATAAAGTAGAGTCATCTTCTGAATTCATCACATATTGAAGCTAAGTTTAGCAAAATTAGTCCGGATTAATTTCGAAGAATGAAGATCTGATAACTTTGAGGGCCTACGCCAAAGACTGGTGTCTAAAATTAAGTGCATTGGTTCTGAAGTAAGACGAATGGGGAGGGTGATATTAAATTGAATATATTAACTCAAATATAGTGCATCGTTGAATCTTATTTAGGGATTTTCAGTAATAAAATTTATCCGTCTATTTTGCAAAATCTTCAATTTAATTTTAAAGTTTTTTTTTTCTTTTCAAAATGATAAATGCATAAAGGTGTTTTCTTTCAAGATGCAATTAAATCGGACTTAATTACCACAACTATTGAAAATTACCATAAAAAAGGACTGGTAAAGCACATATAAGTAAAATAAAATTGATAATATATAATTGATTATTTAAAAAAATGAAAAAGATGTTTTGTTTTCCCATAGAAAATAAGAGAAAAAAATTCTTATAAAGAAATTAATCCATAATGTCTTTTAAATAGTAATTTTTAATTTTTAAGATATTTTTTTTAAATTATGGAAGTATTCAATTTCATCTATTTCTGCCAATTTTTTTTCAGTAAGAAATAAAATAATTACAAACAATTAATGCCATTTTTAAAATTTTATTTCATATTAACTCCAATCTACATCCTAATCAGTGCAATCTGAACAATATATGCTTATTTTTATATAAAATAAAATTTAAAATTTATTTATTAAGCAACGTAAAATTAAATTTAAAGTATGTCATGACTTCCTTATTTAAGAAATCACGGACGACACGTTTGGGTTTTTTTGTTGTCGCGGAAGTGAATATCTGAATTATGCCTTTTGATAAATATTTCTTCCTCCTCCTAAAAGATTTCACATTTATAAATGAAATGACTTTCTATATCATAAAAAAGGGAATTTTTAAACTGTGACTAGAAATCAGGAGCAAATTCTTCAGATAATATATTCGTATACTTAAAATGAAAATAAAAAATCTAGGGAAAATTATCTTGAAAACTCCAGCTCATTAAAATTAAACAAACAGTTGGTGTTAATGGGAAAAACTCTAATAGTTAATTTAACAATATTATACATATTTTCGAATTTGCAATCATATCAATAAATCTTGATGAAATTTGAGTCATAGAAATTATTTTTACTTGAAAAGGAATTTTGAGTGGGGAATAATTTGGAAGTTCTATGTAAAATAAATAATAAAAGGCATATGCCCCTCCTCTAATTTTGAAGATAAATGATAAAATCTTAAGAAATAAAAATGCTTTTGAATTTATTTATTAAATCTTTGCTGTTGTCTTCATTGGAAAGTAAACAAGCTTTTTCCCATTTCATAAGAGAAACGACTTATGAACTACTTTTTGCTGTTGTCTCGAAAAAAATTAAACACAGCTTTATTCTTCGTTTTATATAGCAACCTTATAAGCTGATCGGATGAACAGTAATACACCATACAGTTTTCAATCCTTTTATTATATAGAAAAAGTTTAGAAAATACCCATCCCCCCCTTAAATATTGGAAGTAAATCCTGTCATTAAGTTTTCTATGATTTCTCCCATTTTTTTTTCTATAGTATTTGTAAACTTAGTTGGCAATTGTTATTACTCGAGTTTTGTTCTGAAAAGAGATGGCGAAAATTGTATTAGAATCATGTATTTGTGCTCATGATTAATGGTAGCAGTTCTTAGGATACCCTTTTCCAAATGGAACCATACTTCTTAAGGAGGTGCATTATATAACGGCTAGGAATCCAACAATTTGTCATTAGAATGATTACAGTAGAATGGTGACAGATAAATCACCAGAGATTGGGGCCGACTAATTAAAGATTTAAAGCAAACAATTTATAAAGAGGAAATAAATAAAAAACATGAACTATTTACATGTATGATGAAGAAAAAAACTTTTAAATATTTAAAGTGTCATAATAGGACCTGAGAACCACTGCCAACATTACATACACTATGAAGCGTATTTATATCATTTCTAAATTCTTATATTTGTATAGAAGCTACGGTTATCTTCTTAAATGTGAAATACGGTACCGATTAAACAGCTGTATGTTTAATGTCAAGTGAAGAGATTTACCGAAACTAATTATTCCCACTGGCAGGTTCCAAATGCTTTGCATCATTTTAGAATGAAACACGAGAGACAAAAGTATTTGGAATTTAAAACCTTAATGCCAAAATTTTCTGATAGTACTGATAAAAGCAATTGTCTTTACTGCTAAAAACCTTAATTAAATATTTCAAAAATAACCCATAGATAAGGAAAAATTGTAAATTCAATGAAGAAAGTTACCTTGATCAGTGATTATTTACCATCAATTTTGCAAAATCTGAATGCAAAGGCATTTGAGACAATTATTCTTAAGAAAAGCTAATCTTTTATTTCAGAAGAATAAAAAAAGAAAAGATTACAATTAAATTTGCTATGCATATTTCAATGTATCATGTCAGATCATGATTTCTTGAATGGCCAAACATCACCTGCTCGTGCAAGTTAAATTATATTTTTATTCATTTTAATTGCTTCATTGAATGAGTCACTTTAGTATTGCAAATGATAAAAAAAAACTGTGTAAAAATATCACATTTCCTATTCATTTCATATAATCACGTGCTCCAAATAACATATTTCTAGGTTTTATTAGCTGGTTTCTAGGTTTATTACTTTTTTAAATCAAAGCTTTTTCAAATGCAATGCAATACATTATCAAAAGCTGATTTTTTGAGATGCTCATAAAAATAATAGAATTTTTATTTTTCGCCTAAGGATTTTTGTTGACGTTAAAAACATCCTGTTCTGACATAATAGGTATATAACTTTAAAAGTTAGGAGGGGGGAATCATCGCATTTCTTGCTATTTCATTATTTTTTATTAACATTCTTTTTAAGATGGATATTAATCTAAAGCTTTTGAGGTGCAATTGATTTGAGAAGGAAGTTTAATAGAATACAACTGATGCATCATGACTGTTCTCAACGCCTTTCTAATTAAAATACTTAACACCTTCACCGCATTTCTACGATTCGAATCCATCCCTAAATCCTGAGTACCTTTGAAAACTGCACACAACCAACCTCACAATCACGATACCCTTCAGAAGTGCTGCTTATTCGCACAGGGGTCGAGTGCGCGGTCGTGTCACAATTATGCCGATCACAAAGCGTTCCGTGCGGTTGAAACCTGCCTTCCTTCTTCCCCTCCGAATTGTTCCCTCAACGTTTATTGTCCAAACGGCGAATTCCGCATTGGTCTGGGGGACGGCTGCTAGGGTGGGAAGGTTGGACAGCAGTGGTCAGTTTAATCGTTTTATGCTTAGCCTGGGAACTGAGAAGGAAGGGGGGGGGGTTGAGGAGATAGCTCGCTCGGGTTGTCATAATTGGCCAGCGGAATCCAACTAGTCACGCAATGGGATCGAGGCGGAACTTCAGACAATGCCAAATGAGGATTTCTGGCCGAGCTGTCAGACAAGAGGGTAAGAGCCATAAAGTGGTTAGCGTCCGCCACCAGTTAGTGGAGGGAATTGCCAATCTGCCTCTGATTGTTAAATCATGCTGGAAGCATTCAACGAATTTGTGTAACCCTAAATATATCCACGCCCTCTTTCCTCGATGAATAGTATCTGTTCCTTGTAGCTTGCGCTTGTTAATATCCACTTTGGATCACTCAGACGTTTGGAGCCCTGGAGCTTGGATGATAATGAGAAATTAAGGTACTAATCTGTATGGAATGAAATTGTTCGTTCGTATCTCAACTGGGGGGTTGTAAAGAGGAATGATAACTCTGCCAATCGCATAGATTGAAATTCTTAACGGAATTTTGATAGCTCTGCTGGACATAACAGAATGATTTTTAAGAGGACAGTACAAACAATGGAATCCTAAATCGAAAAATAGAAATTTTTCTTTTTGTGATGGAGTGAAAGATACTCTTACTATTAAAGTAGATACTGACTCGATTTCAATTCTCAGTTTTAATTTTTTTTATTTCAAATTTCTTTATTAATTCCATTTAAAGATGTCACTCACTATTTCAAAAAAAATGTTGCAGACTTAACAAAAGTATTTTTAAATGTGTCAATAGAACATGTTAAAATCTTTATTTCTTTAAATGAATTAAAAATCAATAAAATGTAAAATTTATTTTCTTTTAATATGCAAATGACCTTATTTTTAATAATACAAATCAAGTCATTCTAACTCAGACAATAGCTTTTATGAATATAAAATAAATTTTTCTGTTATTCATATTGTTAAACGTAAATATCTCCTCTAACGAACTTTATTTAATTATAAGTGAGCTTTATTATAACAATGATAGTTGGTTCCTCAATTTGAAAAACAAATTTTTTTTAATATATTGCAAAATTAATTAGTAATATTTTAGGTGTGTGTTTAATTTATCTATACAACGCAACTTTCATATACAAATGATTTAAAATCAGATTAATTTAGAAAATATCTTGAAATTCATTTCAACAATGAGATATTTTAAGTGACTTTAACATTAATATTCAGTAATAAGTAGTATTTATCATTAAAATTATATTTTGTATAAGTGATATCCGTTTATCTACAAATAACAACATAAGATGTATGAGAACTCTTATGATGTTAGCATCAACAGGATAGAAAATTTGACACAGTTACTAAATATATATATATATATATATATATATATATATATATATATATATATATTTAATTTCAAGAATGGGAGTGTTTGTCAATCATGCACTTTCAAATGATCATCTTGAAGTTCTAGTTGATATTTTTAGCGAGTCATTGACACAACAATTTTCAAAAAACTTATTATAAAAAAATCTTAACATTTTTTCAATAGTATCAGTAAATTGTTGTTTAATTTTGATCTAGATTTAACAATCTTTCAAAATGTGTTTTAAAGTATATTTTAAAATAATATCTTCATCATTTTTAAGAAAATAGTTTTTATTGCTGCCTTTTATTCAATCCATAATTTCTCTTCCTTTTTTGAAGTTAAAAATATTAAATTCATGCATTTTTTCTATATATTTCTATATATTTGATTAGGATTAGAATATACTTTTAATAAAGAATTTGAGTTCTGCGATAATCGCAATTAATCTTGAGAAAAAAACAGTGATTTTTTAAGGTACTCGCATTTTTAGAGACTTTTTTTAATAGCCCTTTTTAGTTTTACTTGCTTTTATCATATAGTATTACACTGATTTATTGATCTCTTTGAATCACCGGAATTTTTTCACAATGAATAGCATATGCTTGATAAATAATAGAGATTATTATTATATTCCTTTCTATATTATGAGGCTTCTAAACTGAACTACTTTCAACCTTAGAAGTTTATAACTTTTGAGTTTCTCCAGACGCAATTAAAACCATTATGCATTAATGCTTTAGTTAAAATTTCCTGTATCCAAAAATTCCGGAAAACCAACTAGTTTTCAGAAGTAGAATATAAATAATATAATATTTTCATGCAATTTTTAATTGTTGCTTTTATTGTTGGCAGAATAATTTTGGATTTTTTTAGAAATATCAAAACTATGAGAAATTGTAGCAGTTGCATTACTCGAACTCTTTGGGGGTAATAGATGGCGATGTCTGATTAGGTATGCATATCATTCTGCACTGCAATTACAAATAATGAGATGAAATGTTGTTCTGTGAGGTGTGCACATGGTAAGAAAATGGTATCGAAAACATACATTCTAAGGCTTCCATTGAACAAATCATAATGATGCTTTTTCCATCCTAAGATTAATTTTAGAAGCTTTTTAAGGTAAATTTTCTTTTGATTAAGGTACACAATGTTTTGACGTTTCAGAAATTAATATTTATTTTTTGAAGGAAGTGAAAGATAGCTCCGCTTCTTTTAGTTGCAAATTTCTTCTAGTTGCAAATACATTCTTCTAGTTGCAAATACGCTTCTTTTAGTTGCAAATACATTTTCTGTTTGTAGCCCTTTTCCTTATTTGAAATGAATATGAAAAATCCTAAAGGTTTTTCTTTGTTGTTAGTGTTAAAATGTGTTCTGTATCGATGGTGCGAAAATCTAACTTTACAAAAATTGAAAAATTGCTTAGAAAAATATGCATATTGTTATCCAAATCTCTCAGCGAAAACTCTGTATTAATATTATTCACATTTTAAGAAGGAGGGGAAAGAATATCACTAAAAATGCCTTGCATTCGCTCCTAAGAATCTTATTAGCGAAACAGAGCCTCGCGCGATAGAAGCCGGTGTAAATTGGAAAATGGCTGAGTTCACAGTGAGCGATGCATTTCAGGCTATTTTCTTGCAGTACATAATGGAATTTCAGCAATATCAGGAATTATTGGCTTTTATCACTCTTAGTAAGTATTTTCTCTACATGACGAAAAGCATTCCAGCTTTTTGTTTGACATCTTTCGGGCTCTTTCCGTTAGATGAGGAGCTTACGCGTCAAATTCCATTGCCTTAACTTCGTTACTTTGTCTCAGGAATTTTCATCAGTTGGAAAACGTAGATTCGTTCTTTTTAAGGCTTTTATGAAAACAAGTGAAGAAAGAATAGGAATTTTGTGATAACTATACGATAGTCTATGAATTTTTGTTCATTTTTTTCATTAAGTATTTCGCAATCTTTTTTTCTTGCACAATATTTAAAGAACTAACATTAACTATTATTTAACACAAAATTTTCAATTCAGTTTATACCAATGTAAATCTGATTTCTATTAAAATTTTATTAGATATTCGACAGCTAGCCGATACCATTAGTCAAGGATTCCTTGTAAAATTTAATTATTGTGCAATGTCTTGATCCTAACCGATCAGATAAGATAGTAGCGTACCCAAACAATTATTTTATAGTTTATATATGCATGCAAAACATCTTGTTCCTATATAGGTTGATATTATTTACAAAATTTACACAACAGTCGAAGGTGTATTCATGAAATAGTTCTTCGATGAAATCGGAGAAAGCTGTCGCGCACGCACACACACACACAGACAAACACACAAATAAAATATTAGCTTAAAATGGCTGCTCCATAGGGGCCGCTCTAGAAATTCACCGATCTTTATCGGGTTTGATTCTAAAACAGAAACGCGAATCACATGGAGCTTCTCACAAGAATCAGGAACAACTTCGAACATCCAAGTCTTTTCGAAGGCTCTCATTTCTCAAAATAACTATCCACATTTTATTTCCATCAAATAGCCGTCTATGGTTTTCTAATTGAGGCACTTGAGTGCCTTATCACCCAATAGTTTGCTTAGCAATGCTAACTCAATGGTCTCCAGTAGATCGTGATAATGTCTGTCCAGAATCTATTTATGTAGCTGACTCTTCTTGAACACATATTAATTGTATTCCAATCACCACCAACATCACTCCACTTGTATGCGAGCCGTAAAGGCAGCAGTTGCTGATAATCGATCATTTTTTGAAGATGTAAGGAGTCCCTTCATAATGGAAAAAAAATCAAAATTTGGTTGTTTCGACTTTCTTCTCCCTTTAAGGTCTGATTGATCTCTTAGAAATGACGAAATCCACATATGTGATCCTTTATTCGTTGTTGTTATTTATGGCACTTTAAGAGGTTGCTCTTATGAGTCAATAATTTAAGCCAAATGATAGTCTAGTTTTTTCTGTAGTGCCAATTAATGCCGAGAATACGACTTGGCCAATTTATGCGTCTCATTCGCTTGAACAATTAATTTTTACAGAAGGGAAATCATGTTGTAGTTTATAAATAATGTAGTTCAAACGCGAGAAAAAACTTAATTTTTTCATATATATTTTATCATCAGCATTTTTATTCTTTTAAAGCAGGGAAGTTAATAAAAAGCAGTTTGTTAATATAAACCGATTAAAATTATTTTTTCAATTCCTACTATTAGCCCTAAATATATAATATAATGTTCACACTTTCAATCGTTAATAAAATACTTTCTATTCATCCAATCAAATTCAAGTACCTTTTTTAAAACTTGTAGTAGATGGTATTCGATGTTAATACAGTTTTTCCAAATATTATTTTTTATTTAATTAAAAAATTTCTCGACTTTATAGCAGATGAAATTGTTAGGTCGAGATAGCCCGGTTGGTAGGGCGTTGGTTTAGCATCTCCTGTGCTGCGAGTTCGAACCTGGTCACAAAGCTCTCTATGTTGAGAGTTATACCACTGGGAGTACTAAGTCAAAAGTGATCGTTTTTCAGTGCTCAGGAGTCCATACCTTCAGAAGCTACTGCCAACCCCCCACACCTCCTTCCGTTATAAAGGGGAATACGATAACAGCAATCGTAATTATTTAAAAAAAAAGTAACCAAAATAAAAATTTTGCCAACTTACTAAATTTTTCCTGATATCCAAAATAGGAATTGATTTTAAAATATTGTGTTTTTTATATTACTTGTTTAAATTGCACTTTATATTTGAATGGAAATGTGAAATATTCACGGTTTAACGAATTATGGGAAATAAATATTGGTAATTCAGTCAGTGTTGACATCCACTAAACTTAAATTTATCTAGTTTTCTGTTTTGTAATGTGTGCCAGAGATCGATATTGTATAAAATTTTACGGATATTTTAATCAGTTAGCCTTTGTAAACAGTAATAGGATAAATCCTTCATCTAAAAGAATTCAATACATCTCAATACCATCTCATCAAAAGGCCTTGAGATGTATCTCATCAAAATACATCTCAAGGCCTTTTATCTCTATATGTTAAGAAGATTAAGAGATTATTTCTTTTTCCAGATGTTATTTATGAAGGATCTGAACTCACCATAATAAAAGTGAGTCGTCTTAATATGGGAACATACTTGTGCATCGCCAACAATGGAATACCTCCTACGGCAGTGAAGAAAACAATGCTGCACGTACATTGTGAGTACATTTAACTGTTATATTACGATTGATCTGATTTGATATATTTTAGGTTACAAAAATTGTAGAATTCTAATGCATATAAGCCTGTGTATTAATGTACTCAACATCAAATGCACATTTAATAATGCACATTCACATTTGAATGCGAAGAATAGGGGGTAGAGCCCTGTACCACTTTTAACCTTTTGACACCCACTACATCTCTTAGTAATGTAGCTTTTAACGAATTTTTAAACTTGATTTTTACCAAACAAAATGAGCTCCCTGAGCTGTTACGTCAACTGGCACTTGAAGTCATTGACAATATTCGACCGGGGGCTATTGTTATATACAACGACGGAAGCAAACAGGATTCGGGAAAAACGGGTAGCGGCATTTTTGCGAAAATTAAAGATAAGTCCTTTGAATATAGATTTAGAAACCCTGCCTTTAGTTCAGGTTTTTGCTCGGACCTCATTGCCATAAATGAAGCCCTGGACTCTGGTTGGCAGTCATGTATGGATATTGACTGATAGCAGAAGTTCCATTCCACTTGAGGGATTGGCCATGCATTTATGATAAATTGGGGCATTATATTGTGGTCAAATTGGCTATATTGTCCCAGGTAGGTTCTGTGTGCTTGCAATGGATTCCCTCTCATGTTGATATCCATGGCGATGATGTCGCAGATCCACTTGTCGTGGAAGGTAGTAAACTCTCTACTCCTTCATCATCTGTTTTAAAAGTCTCAGAGATTCATTCCATGTTTATTGACAAAGTAAAATCAATTTGGGGGATCCCCCCTGAACACGATTGGTACACCGCAGAGAGCCCTGGTTTATCTTTGCAGAACACTCGCTCAAGACTTGCCCAATTTGCCTTAGCTAGGCTAAGGTCTGGTCACATTAGAAGTATGGTCTTCGACGGTCCTAACAGGACCTTTTCTACTTGCCCCTTGCCCTTGCTTGGCTATTGCCTCTCCCTCTCATATTACTTCTTGTATCGGTGCCTCTGTGAGGCAGCTGTCGGATGAGAGCGAGAGTGTTTTTGACCTTTTGGTGCGACACTATCTTTTGGAATTGGTCTAGGGGTCTAGACCAAGGAGATCAGCAACAACAACAACATTTGAATGCGAAGAAATCAATAATGTTACTTAATATCTCAATGTTTAATGTTTCAAAGTTTGATGTATTTAAAATGTATTAATTCATTTATTTCATGAAATATATATAAAGTTGCAATATTATCAAGTGATAATTATTCCCTGTATTAATGAATACTTTGCATTGCTAAAAAGATATGGAGAACTAAATAAAATATATATTTAAATTGCAAAAAAATGACACATTTTATTAGATAATCCTAAAGAAAGGTGGTGTAATGGATTAAATAAAAATAATTTGTTTCGATATAATTGAATTTGGTTTTAATTACACCGTTTACATAAGTTAATCAAGGATTATTAGGCAATACTTTTTAATACACTCTCTTGATTTAAAATGCGCTGTTGATTTTCCTGAACAATTCGGAGCAGTATGATGCAAATAATTAAAGAACTAAATATTATAAAATTCAACTTTTTTGGATTGCATCTGATTCTAAAATCGCTTACAAAATCTATAACTTTATTTTAACTTTGTTAATGCTTATTAATTATCCATATAAAAACTATTATCTTTATTGTTTATATATATTAATTCATCCTCATTTATCATATATCAGCATTTTTCTATCTATATATTTACCAGCATTTTCTATCTATATATTTACCAACAATTTCGATCTATATATTTACCAGCAGTTTCTTATGATTTAATCTAAAATGAAGTTTTCGAAGAAATTTTATGCTTTCAGCTTTTATGACTTTTATTTGCACAAATTTAATAATCTATTTAAAAAATCACAAAACTATTTACGCATACCTTGTATGATATGCCTTAAGGCTGTGAATTAAGACATATTATAAACTGAACGATAAACTTACATTGTCCAATTTTTTTATAGTAGACATTAACGTCGTTTAACAGCAACACCAGTTAATGTTACAAGTTTTTATCATTCCATGAAAATATCGGAAATTTCTAGAGGCAAAGAAGAAATATTTTTGATTTTTATCGCCCATTTTATGGACTGCTAGATCATATTCTCTTGCCAAATATGCAAAGCAACAATATTTGAAAGTGCGAAAACACCAGTTTTTTTAAAAAAAATGTAGGTAATGAAGTATAAAGAATCTGTTACAGACGGCAATACTTTATATATCCAAAATACGTATAGCCGTCTGTATAGTATCAGGTATACTTTATATAGCCATAATAAGTTTAGACATCTGTTAAAAGCCGGTATAGCATAATGGGGATTCACAAAATTTTCATTACAGCAAAAATGAATTTTAAAACCTTTTTTTAAAAGTCTTTAAGTGAATACTCATAATTAATTAACTAATTAATGATTATAAAGTTTTAATAATAATTATTAAATTTTGATACTTTCATAATTATTTTAAATGCTTCAGCGTAACCTACCAATGTTTATGTAAAATTAGATGCATGAAAAAAATTAATTGATAATGCAAAAAACAATTCAAGGAAATTTTTACTTTAACCAAATTTTCAATTTCAATGGAAATTTTAAGATCTTTTTTTCCTCAAAAATATCAAGTTGTGGTGGAATGTCGATTATTGTGATCCATACAGGAAGCAACAGGACGCTTGTTTTGGGGAACATATATTTTAATAATTAAATTCATACACTAAATACATTCACGCTCACAGCTTAACAGAATAGCGTCACCTTCTTCCATTTACAAGCCCGATATTCTATGGTGTGCGTACTTAATCAGACATCGCGATCTAGTAAGTGAAAAGAAGAGTAATGTAACTGCCACAATGTGTGTTTATGGGAAAACCGTAGGTATGATTCCCCACATTAACAATGACTAAGAGTTTTGCAGTATTCAGTGGCCTTTGGGTTTGATTAAAATGAAAATTATAGTATTATTCTAAATTAGGGATGCACAACACTTTCAGGATGAGAGGAAAAATTAAGAAAAAGGATCATTTCGAGGGCCAAAGCAGCACGTAAATGTTAAAACATGTTATAAACGTTAAAACACTGTGCTTTTTTTGTGGCAATACGTATGGATGACAATTATTACTTTACTTATTTTAATCATGCATATATTATGCAATAAATGAATAAAACACAAATACTATAGATATGATTAAAATACTTTACCTCAAAAAAAAGATTTCTGCTAAAAAGGTGGCAAACTTGAAATAGATTAACAGAGGAAAAAAAATTGGTAATTATACAGAGAATTCAATTTAAATTTTGAGAAAAAAATTAATAATCAAAATTAGTAAAAATTAATGAGATGGCTAGGACTGAATATTTGAAGTTATTGATTTTATATTGGGCTTAAGGTTGGTTGTGGCAATGCATAGAACAGAAGATAGGTTCTCAGCTTCTATTCTATTTTTTCATTTGTTTAAATTCATTAGTAAGATACTTTACTCACAAATGTAAGTGCTGCCAAAGAAAACTGCACATGCAGCTGCATTTTACTTTAAGCACGAAAATTCCTCAGTTAAGTATAAAATTCTAATATCAATTTTTAACGTCCGCCAGCTTCTCCTTTACAAAAATTCGTACTTGCAGGTAGACATGAAGGGAACAAACTGAAAAATCGCGTAACAAAAAGTAAATAAACTTAATGAAATTATTTAATCTAATGTAGAACTGTTTTCGTATCAGATTTTGTTTCCTTGTTTATTTGAAAGCTAATTTCCTTTAAAATCTGTCTTATTTTGTTAACAACATTTGCGGGCTATAGGTTGTGCATCTCTGCTCTAAATTGTAAGGAACTCGGCTAATCTGGCTGTGGAGAAAATATTGAATATAAAAGCTCGACAAAATCTAGTTATTAATAATTAAAGTCATTAGGTTTCTTCATTGTATTATTTTTTGATATTTTTTAGCATTTATTTTTATTATCAGTTTACAGGTTTCTATTTTTTACATATTTTAAAAATATTTTTGCATTTTTTTATTTTTCTATATTTTTTACTTTAATTATCTACTATTTCTTTATATTATTTGGCATTCCGAAGGATATCCAAATAATAGAAAGAAAGGTATTCCGAAGAATAGTATTAGTTAATAGTGTTCGTAGCCCATTCTCAGCTCTGCAATTGGTGATCTATCATTATCTTGAATGCTTTCCTCTCGGATGAAAAGCTTCATGGTTGCCCATCTTTACCCCTTTAGATTCGTCTTGGCAAAATTTCATATTATGTTGGGTTTAGGTCCTAACATGGAGTCCCTAAGAGAGAAACGAAGTTTTCTGTATAATGATTCGATCTCAGAATTTTGAATGTAGTAGCAGAAGAGGTCTAGTTACATTTTGTCAATGACAGAAGACTCTTCTTATGGATGAAGTTGTGCCTTGGACGATGATGGCCCTTAGATTTTCTCCATACTTCCCATCTGTGCTGCCATGGTATATTGATCATTCAATATATTCGTAAATCTTTCCAGTGGAATGGGGTAATTCCATCCTGACGTACCTGTGTTTAGGTTATCGCTTTTAATTGTGTTAGATAACCTGCAAAAAGGATAGTACATATATTAAATAAATTTACATTTACTTTCATTCATTAAAATATATAAAATCTTGAAAGTAGAAACTGTATTATAAATAATGGATATTATAAAAACAATTGTGCTCTCAAGTTTTATAAACTATACATAGAAATATACATTAATCAATATTTTATTCATTTGAACATAATAAATATAATCTCTTCTCGTTTTCATTTGAATCCATGTTAAGTTGTATCTGTAATTAGAAATAAAATTATATATATATATATATATATATATATATATATATATATATATATATATATATATATACATATAAAATGTGTGTGTCTGTTATCTATAGGGCATAAACAAAATATTTTGCCTAATGTCAATGAAAAATCTAACTCCTTTATAAATAAAAAAATGCTTATTAAATTTAATTATTGTTTGGCCAACATTTATTTTATCACCTATCAAAATAGTTTTTAACGCAATATTGCGACTATTATTTTAGTGTTTGAGTTAAAAGTTTCTCCCTATGAAAATGTTTATGAAATTTTTCTCCTGAAAAGAATTAGTTCATAGGGATAAGAAACAACGATAAGATATGATAACATGCTGAATTTATTTTCAAACATTTTTTTTTAAAAATGTACAAATTTATCTTGTATTTGTTTTATATTAAATTTTTATATACATTTATTTTAATAATTATAAATGTTCGATACGAAAAGCCTTAAATATTTAATGGATGATAATTAAAACATATTATTTAAATAAATTTCAAGATAATTTTTTTTAGAATTTTATTTGAAAAAATGGATTTATTTTAATTAAATGATAAATTAAAAAAAATTCTTGTCAAGTCTTAGATTTTTACCATGAATAATCAAACAATAAGAGGTTTTCCTTAATGATAAATCTTGATAATATAATAAGCATCAGTATATAAACATGCTTTTCATTTATACTTTCGAAATTTATTGTTGTTAGATACTAAGTCAGCATATTTGTTTCTATCAGTTGAAACTATAGCTTCAAAGCAGTTAACAGAAGAATTCCAATTCTTGCAACGCAAATAAAATTTTCTTTTCATCCGTGTCTGTGTAATGTATTATAGGAGAAAAAAATTCTTTGAATAATATCAGAATCAATATGAAGGAGTATTCCTTACAGAGTCTCTTTCGCCATATAAAAAATGAAGGAATCTATCCGATGATAAACTAATGCATATCTATATCTTTCATATACGTTGTGTACATCTGCACGTTTCGTTTATGTCTTGAGTGTATAGCCGCAGGTCCTACAAAGCATAACTGAATAGGGAAATAACTTTGTCTTATGTTACGTAGCCTGGCGATATTGCAAATGCCCGTTTTAATCAAAGCATATCATGCTACAAGTTCTCTAACTTCCCACCCTTTCCTTTCATATCACAATCGATTCCCTTTCCTTAAGGGATTATTCAAGGGTGGGAGGGGGTTGGAAAATTTTAATTAAGGGATTCGAAAAGCCGTGGCAGCAAATATTTGGTCGCCTAATTGGAAGTTCATATGCGATTGATTGGAGGGGATACGCGAACATTAAACATATTAATAAAGCTTTTCCACCTTCTTTGTTTTACACAAAGTGAAACACAGTTTCGCCCAAGAACTGCCCAGATAACCCTCAAGATAGAGGCAGCAGATGGCAGAATGCGAAACCGCGGTATTTGTAGAGTTCTCATGGTACATAAATTAGAGTTTTGTTTGAAAATGAGTGGTTGGAGGAAAAAAATGTATCGAATTCGATGCCCAAAAGCAGTGTATTGAATCAGAAATGCAATTAGCTCCGTTGAGGGTCATTTATATATGCTTTGTGAAGGAGCGTGATATAATTTAGGAGTTTTCGTACTCGTTCCTTTCTCGATAATTCTTTAATTATTATTTTGGAATTGAAATGAAAATAAAATCTGAATGAGATCAAATAAAGAAGGATTTCATCCATATACAAAATGTGTCAAAATCGTTAAATAGATGATTCCACATTTAATGAAAAATTAAAATCGAACAAAATTGTTCTATCCAGAATTCTTCAATGAATTCCTACATGGATTGTTTCTGATTTTAATTAATTGGCCCAGAATAATCTTATTAAATATCAATCAATGCAATAGGTAATTTTATGATTTCTTTGCTTTAAAAGTTTTAATTTTTTGAAAAAAGCACCAGATTTGTTAAACCCAAATATATCCACTAGATATGAGATGTTTCTGAAATAATACTTTTTAATGAGCATTTTCACAATGAAAATGTAACAATCTAACTTAATGTAACACTCTAATAAATAATTTTATAAAATCAAATCTCGTAAAAACTTTTATCAGTAATCTGAATTTTGGGATGATTTCTCATAAATTATACATCTGATCCAAATATGAATCAGTATTTAATAATAAGAATTCATATTTTTGTGAATTTACCATGCTTCAAATCTACAATGTTTCTAGACAAAATTCAAATCTACACTGTTTGAAAAATAAATAATAATTTTTTTTTCTAGAAGTGGAAGAAAAATGTTTATTGATTGTGATGAAACTTAATTACTATTTACCTCCTGCTCCATTGAAATAACTCTTTTATTTATGTTTATCTAGTAACCGTTATGAAAGTAAACAATCAGCTTTATAATCTTGTCAAATAATAATAAGCTTACAGAACATTGCTTTTTAATTTCTTAAATAAATTTATAAATATAATAGCTAAATTTCAAAGATGAAAAACTGTAATTTTCTGTAGGCAATTATCGGAAGTTGTTTTATTATGTAGCAAGCTTATCTGGCATACATTCAATGTTATATCAACCTATTTTAATTAACCTTAATAATTAATTAGTTGTAATACTTCTAATAGAAATGTTCCTATATAAGGCAGATTTGTAGTACTTGAGAATGTTGATAAGAAATATAAAGCTGTGGCTTATAAATATGTATTTTTCATGACGTCATTTAGATCTCTAATCATAATACACTTTACCGATTTAAAAATTAATAATAAGGCAATAATTGAAGATGGTAATATGTCAATTTCTTTACCAAAACATACCATTGCAGTGTAAAAAATATATAATTTTATTTCATAGGCATACAAAAAATAGCAAGGAAAGATGTTTTCTGAAATTATTATACAAATTTCATTTCACGAGATAAATTTATTTTTTGATTAATCATCAAATGTCCTGAAAGTTTCTTTTAAAAAGATAAAATATCTTTTAAAGAAATTAAATGAAAGAACACTCTGTAATAATTTTCTACGAGTTTCAAAAAGAATAATTTTTTAAAAAGATATTAGTGATACAAAACTGAATTAAGACTTAAAATAAATTGACTGATAAATGGTTTCTATTCCTGAGCACCAGTAAAAACTAAAAAAAAATAATTGAAATTTTTCCCCTTTAATATTACTAAGATATTTATTACTGAATGTAAAAATAAATTTATATTTCTGACATTAAGGAAGTTTAAGTGACAATTTGAAAGAGTCTTATTAATACGAAAACATTCATATCTTTATAACCTAGAATTATTTACAAATCTCAATTCAAATACGATGATTCATACTTTTATATTTAAAATACAAAACCTGTTTGGTAAAATAACATTCAATATGAAATTTTTACCTTTAAAAAGGAAAAAATAAATATCGCCTTTAGTATTAACACTTTTGGTTTTCTCATTATTTGCTAACAAACATATTTTCATTTGTTTCTGAAATGAAAATATACAAAAGTTTTCACCAGCGAAATTTTAGCAATTATTTATTTGGCCCCTCTTCTGTATTCTCTTTTTCGTTTTGGTGGGAATATTTAATGTACAATTTTACTATTCAATTATCACAATAGAATAAATTTAATAGTTCCAATTGAGATGATGCTTTAAATGGCATAAAAGTACTTTGTCTGAATTAATAAATTCACTGAAAGTATTTAGATCTTATTTGCATTCCCCAGTTTTATGCCTATTTTGTAAAATTTTACCTTAAAAATATAGTCACCTGTCTAGTAATTTGGGATTTAATATAGTTTTGAAATGATATGTTTTACCAAGCAGATATGTTTAAACAGTTTTGCAGTAAATTTAACTGTTTTATTTTTGGAGATTGTACTGCTTACATTTAGAAATTTTCACCTCAATAATTTATTACATAGATGATAATAGAAAGAGAAAATAAGTTCGAAAATATGAATTAACCTTTTCGTTGCGTATCCAGCGATTTCCAAAGACAACGTAAAAGTAGCAAAATGTGCACAAACCGTGATTTCTGTGGGCATGCATATTTCCATTTAATTAGCTATGTAACCCGCTCTTTTTCCGTTCATGATTTCATTTCAGCTTTCTCTTAGATCTGGTTAACAGAGATCGTTAGTTGTCCATGATTCTTCGGAATGTACATTTGCAGGCTATTTTCAAAGCTAAAAATGTCTGTCTGAAAATATTTGAAATTTAAAAACCTATTTTAATAAAATAATTCCTCAGAGAGGAGAAAAATGTTTCCTGCTCATTTCAAAATAATTTCATTTCGAGTAATTTTATTTTATTTTAATGTGATTTGTATGAAAATAATATATATCTATATCAAGTAAAGCAGAGAAATATATGCGAGACAATAAGTTGATTTTTTGTGTGTGTGTTTCAAACAAAAATGAAGACATAAAAAATATTTTTTTAATTAAAAAATAAATTTTGAAATGGTATAACTTTTCACTTAAATATAAAAAAAATGAATTTTATAAATTTTTAAGATATTCTTTATTTTAATATTCCTTGAAACAGAAAACTAAAAAAGTTAATAAATCTGCAAACGCATGTTACAAAATTATTAATAGCTCTAATTGCTTTATAATTTAGTTTAACAAGTTTTTAAAAACTCGGTCGCTTACCACAGAACATTATCTCTGTTCCCAAGAGTAATAATTATTTATGGAATTGACATAAATTAATAAATTAAAATTTCTGTTGATATAATTAAATTTTGTCTTCGCTATAAAATCACAAACTTCGTAATCTTCATAAGAGATTAATCGTATTTCATTCATTTATAATCTAGTTTTCAAACAATTTTCACATAAATTGAAATTGACTTTTATTGCTTTTTCTATATATAAACCCTTTAAATTGTTTTAATTATTCAAAATTGTTTATGAATAATTATTGTATTTGCTTAAAATACATCTAATTTAGCGAAAGATGATTCTCATCATATTCCAATAACTATTCTAATGTCTATTTATTCAACCATCGGAAGAATTGATAAGACTGTTCATTCTAATCTTCACGCCAGTTATCAAATGGGCTTGCAAAGGATATCGCCGCACATGCATTCCCTGCCGAATTGCTAAACACATGAATGTAACGCATATTCAGCATCATTTGGATTAATGCCATTCTTAGATAATATGACTTCAGGATGAAGTCATTTCACATTCAGTAATGAATGTCACGTTTATTTAGTATCTGAAGATAGGCGGCCAAACGTATGATGGAACTTAAGGATAATTCATTCTACAACGCCGAATGACGCACTATGTGGATATAAGGAATTTTGTGTCAGGAATAGATTAACAAAATCCATTATGGAGTCCATTACAGTTCAGTACTCATGTGATATGTAGCACTTCGGGGATAAAATCAACATAATCGAAGCTCTCTCCCTTACTCCTTCAATACGCAGAAATCCCCCCCCCAAACAGTCTTAAAGCTTATTTATTATTAAAATAGAACCTTTGTGCTTTTAATCGGTGCTGTATGAAATTAAAGTTTCATGAATGACAATTAAAGCATGTAAATCGAATTAAACGTAAACTAAAAATATGAAAAACTGAAGTTATGAATGAAATATTGCTGTAATTAAAAAAATTCTGACACTGTTTACTGCAAGAGTCATTTTTTTGATAAATACTATAAATGTCTATGTCTATTGTATTAATATTTGATTGAATAATTAAAGTATATATTATGAAATAAGTTTTAACAAAATAAAAAGAACTAACCAGTAAATTGCTTCTTATTAAGAAGTAATTCTTTTCATAAGTTTTACATAAAGATATCTACCAAAATGTAACTATTATAAAGCAAAATTAAAAAACATACCCTAATTTTGGGAAGTAATTATTTTGGTAAAACCATAAACTTGTTAAAACTTCATACTTTTTCTAAGTAATAAAGTCACACTAAATAATAAAACCATTACTGAAATTGTCATTTATTTTACGTAAAGTTTGTAGCAATTTTTCTCTAATTTGCAACTGTTCTAATTTCAAAGACTTCCTATAACTTATTATCTCATTACATTTCTTAAGATTTAAATATTTTTAATTTAAAAAATATATATTTCAATATAATATTAAACATAACATCGTTTATTGCTTTTAATTTAATAAATTTAATTTAGATAGATAAGTTTCATATACTTCATATAGTTTCATATACTTTCAGTCAATATAGTGTCTTTTAAATAGTATTTCCAACTTAGAATCGGAAATTTAACAAATGTAATTAATTAATAGATGACCAAATGGAAATTTATTAAGTACAACTAGAAATAAACCTGATAGAATTAAATAAGCAGAATTACATCCAGAAATTCATTTTCCAAACATTTTATTCAGTTGTATGCATTTTTGTATTTCAAATCTGAAATAGAAATGGAGACAAAGTTAATATTGTGAGCATCATTGCTCTATTCTATAAAGTTCAGTAAAAAAAATGCAAATTGTGAATAAGGGTTTGAAATATGTGTGATCTTTGTGATTTAGAAGTAAAGTTTATAAATTTTTCGCTTAGTATAAATTTTATGAATTTTTTCTAGTAATTTAAACTATTCAAGTTTGTATAATATGCTGCTATTTCATAGGCTTCAATTGCTACGCTTTCCGTAAAAATTATTCTTATAGTCACAGTTCAATATCATTAACTTCTTGTATGTTAGGGAAATCCTTTACATATATTAAAATTATAGAACTTAAAATATAATGATCTGGCAATCATTGAATCTTGTACCATTCAAGGAAAGATTCATTAATGTTAATGTGATATGTGATTTAACCCTTTGCACTCGTATTTCTCAGGGTAGGGGACATCAAATCACATATGTCATATTAAATTCGAGTGCAAAGTGTTAACACTCAAGCTGTTACGTAAGTATAGTGAAATAAAGGAACTTTTGATACTTTAAAATATAGTTTCTGAAAGCGCGTTAAAAAATAAGCCAAATCTCTAATTATGGAAAAATAAGCTGTTGTAGAATTAATTTTCAAAAAATATAATTTTATGGGGATTATAATATGATGTGCAGCAAATATTAAAATTCATTTCCTAGCATTTGTGTAGAAACAAATGAATTTTTTTAACTTAGGTTTTATTTCTTATTCGGAATGCCGTTGACCCTTATATAAAAACCATATTGTGGCAATGTTAAATACTTGACTGAATTCCATAAGAGGTCAAATAGAAATTAAATGTAGTAAAACGCTTGATATTTTTGTTTCTTTAATATTTAGAAGATATTTTCACGTCAGAATATGTTGTTTTTGGGGTAAAATTTTTGGCGTAATAAAAAATCCGTTGGCGAAAATTTTTGTTAAAAAAATTATTATTTGCACGAGCATGTCAAAAAATCAGCTTTTAATAACGTGTTCCCATTGCATTTACAAAAGATCTGATTAAAAAAATAAGTTACTTATAACAGCAAATAAAACCTAGAAAACTGTCATTTTGAGCACCTGATTATATGAAATGAAATAAATGGGAAATGTGATATTTTTAAAGCAACAAATGCAAGACAGTTTTTTTTATCGTTTGCAATATTAAATGACTCTTTCAAGGAAACAATTAAAATAAATAAAAATGTAATTCAACTTGAACGAGCACGTGGCTTGGCCGTTAAAGAAATTATATTCTGACTTGATACATTGAAATGTAAATAGCAGATTTCATCTTAATATTTATTTATTTATTTGAATTGAAGGAATCTCATAAAGAACGTCATAGTTTCAGTAGTAAACAACTTTATAATAGAAATAAACATTACAGTTAACTGGCGGCATGTTTGTTTTGAACGGCGTAAAAATCTGATTGAGAATTAATTAGAGAGATATCATGCCAAGAGATGGCGCTGAAGGATAAAATACATGGAATCCAAGCAAAAAAAAAACACCTAAAAATTGAATTTTTATGAAAACATTGCAATCATGTTATAATCTATTCAGGATTTGCATTTTTTTACAGCACAGACACGAGGCATATATGAAAAAGGAATCTCCAGAGTCCCCTTGTATAGTGTGCAAGTATAAAAGTATAAAACAAACAAATCAAGTTCCTTCACTGTTGCGGATTCTTAACGAAAACTATACTGTTAATTATTCTCTAAAAGAAGTAGATCATTTACACATCCAATTCCTGCTTATTTGAATTAATATAATAATTCACAAAATGTCCCTATTAATCTTTTGTTAAAAGAAAAATATTCTTAAAAGCAGGTAAAAATCCTGGAATAGTCAATGTTGGAACCCTCATCTTATGCAAACTACAATGTATTTGAGTCATTCTGCAGCACTTACAGCACATTACCATTTTTTTTTGTCAAAAAGGTGCCCCCCACCCTATAAAAATAAAACCTTCAGTGCACAGTTTTATCAGATTCGGAGCATACACCGCCAATTGCTGGAAACGTTTAAACAACTCTGATACTTCTATTTCAGATTATGACTTTTAAATAAGCATTAAATTGATTTCGTTGTTTGTGGAATAAAGAAAATTTTGCTCATCATCCTACATAATAGAGAAAAAGTATATAAATACTTTACCTTACACTTGAGTAAAGATCATTCATAATTGGCAATGAAATATTAAAAAGGGAATAACAATACATCTATAATTAAAAAAATTAATGAATTTATTTTATACACAAAATGTAGACATATTTAATTACAATTAGCCATTATGAGAAAATTTCCATTCAGTGAATTTCTGATAGTTAAAAATTATTAAAGCTTTAAATTTTTATTCCAAATTGAACTAACTTAAATCCCTTGAATAATGGATTATTTAAAACTCAATAAGCAATTCTACAAAATGGAGAATTAAAATATTTTTATTAAATTAATTTTTTATTATATAAGTATTATTAAAATTACTTTCATTTAAAAACGCTGTTTAAAAATTGATTTAATTGGAAACTCTCATACTAACTTCAATCTCTCTCAAAATCCCAACAATATGCCCTTCAGAAGTAATTCAAATATGAAGTTTAAAAACTATCAATAGATTTAATTTATTGTGTATTTAATTTTAAGGTGATATATCCAGATAGTTGTTACTTTATAAAGCCTTTTGAAAATGCATATACTTAGTTAAATAAAATATTTGTTCATTATAAATTTCAAGTAGCACATAATAATATAATATAAAAGAAAAAAAATGTTCATTTGTCTAAGTTATATGAAACATAATCTCTGAAAAAGAATAGGATTAGAATTATTCAAAAATAAAATAACTTCTGCTTAATAAGCATAAGCTTTATATTTTGAAAAATAAAATTTATTGATAAAAGTTTATATACAATTGAGACAGATGGTCTCTTTTATTATCTTAAGAATCAACTAGTAGTAGCTTTTATGTACTATTTTGGGCATTTATTGCACTTTTTGTAAAATTTTCTAACATTTTTGAGAACTAAGCCACTACCATTTTTCCTTAAGCCTAAGAATGAGCATCGCATTAAAATTTCCTCCAACACTTATGAAAAATGGAAATAAATTGCCCTATCCTTGCAATGAGATTATACACGCGTTATTAAATTTAAAGACGGTCGAATGTTTCATTTAAAAATGAATCGAGTTAAATGAAGTGGTTTAAGACTTAATGAAGTAAGTCAAGTTCTCTGCAATATCGATTCTTCAGCTATGAGATAAATTATGCGTGCGACTATGAGAAAAGAATACTCTTTGTCGTAAATCGACCTTTCAAAACAGCATCTGATAAGACAGGTTTAACTTTATAATGAATTCTTAGTGCTTTCTCTTCTTTTGACTCTTTGATTTTTGAAAACTAGCAACAGAAGACTTAAACCAGTACATACATCATTCTTCCCAAGGTGAAAAGGAACTGCTTGTGAATTGAAACTGAGTGATTTTTATTCCGTTCTAATCCGCCTTAAACATTCAAGAGTTGGAGGCTTAAGCCTTTTCGACAGAGAATTGATTCAGCAACAACCGACTCTCTTTAATACAACTATTTTGCTCATGGTCCATAAATTAGAAGGAACTTTTACTTTTGGAAACAGAAGTAAAGTCATTATACTTAATCCGCTTCGACGTTTCAACAATTAATTTCGTCGGATATTGAGCAAGAAATTTTCTTTCTCCTCACCATCTGTTGCCGCCACACTTCCCTCCACCCCCGCCCACCCTCCCCAGCCCTTCCGCTGCCTTTAATGGGAACTAATTTGTAATTCAGAAATTTCCGCTCATGTTTGTGCCTTTGTTGAATGATATGCTTTCCGATGAGTTTCATTTCCCTAAGCCTTCTATTGATGCCTGTCGCTTGTTTTGTGTTATTAACTTTTATTAAATGCATAAAATAACCAGAGAATTTTTATTTTATACATTTTAATCAAGGATAAACTCTTATAACACAAATAAACGCTTTTATATCAAATGTATCATTGGTTAAACGTTGTAGTGGTAAATTATTACATGGAAAAGCTGAAAAATCAAATAGTTTGGGTACACTGCTATAGATGATAATACTAAATAGTGATTTGTATCTATATATTGGAATGAAGTTATGAAGGAAATTAATGAACCAATAGCTATTTTAAATGTATTACAAAACTAATTTACGAATAGGAACTGAGAAAGTTTTCTTATGCTTGTAGCTTTCTTTTATTGATTATTCCTTTTTTTATTTACTTTGTTTAACCTACACAGACATAAAATGATAAAACTCATCACGTAAAAACCTTTCAAAATATATAAAATTAATTCTGTTTAAATATTCTAACTAAAATGACTGATGAAAATAATTACTTAATCTTTTTATGGCCTCAAGCCATTTTCTATTTTAAATTTATATTTTAAGATATAATTAGAGAATAAAAAATCATTTCTGATTTAAAAAAAAGCCTTTTTTTTTTTAATTTTCTTGTTAAGGCTGTTTATAGTAGGGGAGTTAACCTATTTACCACTGCTCAGAAAAAGCAATGGCATTTTATTAATTCATCCATTAAAAAAGTTATGAAATACAAGTAATTTCACAAAAAAAAACAATATTAAATAGTATTTAGTAAAACTATTTATGGTTATTTTTCCAAAATTTAAGATATATTAATCACACATGAAATAAATGGTAGAAAAACTGCATACAATGTAAACACCAAATTCATTATTTTTATTTATTCTGATGAAAAAACATAAAACAGGAAGCTGCCCGCAATGAAAGATAACATGTTGAATAAGACACTTCTGATCTTTACTCATTTTGGTGCAATAATATTTCCAAGATATTTTAAGGTTAACACTATAATGGTAACTTTCACCTAAATATTCTGTATAATAGTTACAAATTTTGTTTAAAACAAACATCACTAGTTTTCAAAAATTTTTATTACAAAATTAATTCAAACAATTTATTGGAAAAATTGTTTTGAGAAACAATTTTTCAAATTATTTCTTTGTCGTTTTCTACAACTGATTAATTATGATTGCAGATTTCGAAGTGTATGCAAATTTATTTTCTTTCACAATAATTTGACAGCTGAAAGTGGAAAGTAAATATTCAGTAAATCCACATTTCTTACATGAACTACACGAACGATGAATTTTTTTTCCTTCCCTCCATTTTTTTGTTAAAATTATAAAAAATTTTAAAAAAGCTACCCCAAACATACACTTAGTAACGAAACAAAAAATTTATTTTTATCGAATTGTAAAAAAAAAATCAAGTTAAAAAAATAGATACACATGAAATTATTTGTCCCATTATATTTTTTAAGTTAAAGAAATTTAATTTTATCTGTAAAATAGATATTTTTTTTTCAGTTCCTACCATTACTTCATACTCTCATATATCTTGTTAAATTTAATTTTAATGTAGAAAAATTTTAAATTACTTATGAAAAATAGTATACGACAAATTCGTATGTGCTGAGGTTACTAAAAATTTATAGAATGTAAAATTTTTAAATTGAACTTCTTCAATTTAAAACCTTTTTCCCATCCTTTTATTTTAATAATTTTTAAAAACGTGACTTCACTTACAAAATCGCGTATTTTTTCTCAATATTTATATTTTTACTATGCTGTTATGCAATTGGAAAAAAAATACTTTCTTCTATTTGAAGTTAATGAAAAAACAATTTACGACGTGTGTTTTATTTGAAATAAATAAATTCGGTTTTTATAATGAGAATAAACTCAACAGCATGCTTTTTTCCCTTTAACTATTTAAACGAATTTCATGAAATTACTTTGAAAGAAACCAGACATCATTTTTAAAATCTTTTAATACATCAGCGCCTTTACAATCCTTTTTGAAAAATGATCTAACATACTCTTTGATAAATATTTTTTTGAAAAAAAGATGAATGAGAAAAAAATAATAGAAAACAAAACATTTTGCATTATTTCCCCACTCGTAATAAAATAAATTCATACATTTTGACTACTCAAAATAAGTAATCTACCGAATTTTTAATTGATGACCGAAAGAAATGAAATATTATAGATAAAACGAATAGTAGTTCATCAGAGCTAGAAATAAGTTGCTTAAATGGGTAATTTAATTTAGCAGAGCAGATTTATTCCAGGTATTTTCAAGAGAAGGAAAGATTATGAATGAAACTTGCAAAATGGAATAAACACAAAAAGAAAATCAAAATTTCAAAGGTTTGGTTGCTTTTTCATTACATTAGAAGTAAATAATGAATGGATGAGCTCGGTTTTGAATATTCTATTCAAAATGATATTTTTTAATATTATTCAGTTTTGTACGATTTATTTCCCATTTATACTACAATTTAATGCTATTTATATTCATCTGAAGGAAATGTTAAAAAGAACTGTTTTTTATTTTTATTTTGTAAGTATTTTATATTTATTATTTTGAATATATTTTTGTTTTCCTTTGGTATAGAATGAAAATGAATGGAATAAAACGAGCTGAAAAAATATTTTTCTAAATAAGAAAACTAAAATATGTATCATTCATTTCTTTTTGTATTATGTTGTTGACTTTCAATATTTTAATAAATACCATAGCTTTCATAGTCATTATGCTTTGAAATATATTCCTTCAAAATTTTATGAGAAAAATACTTTGATCGTAAACAGGTACAAATATTTTTAATTAAACTTTGAGCCAAACGAATTTAACTAATAAAATATAACTATGATATTGTAAGTTCAAGAGGTTAAGTAGTTTAAGTTTATTTAATAAATATTATCATAAAATTATTTCCAAATAAAATTAAATTTCATAGAAATTAAAAGTACTACAGTAATTTATATAATTTGTTTTTTTGTAATCCTTTTTTAAAAAATTATATTTATTAATTTTTTAATAAAATTTTGAGTATTTCAGTCAATTGATACAATATATCAATTCATATTGATTAATATTGAAAAATTGTTTAATATATTATTTATCATTATATATTATAAAATTATAATTAATAAATGTAATTTAAGTAAAAAAATATTTTTATAGATTTTTAATAGGATTTTTTTAAAATATGAATAAATGTATTTCATTTTGTTAAAAGAATATTTATTGATTTGAATAATGCAATGTAATATGACATTTATTTTTCAATGCAGTTCCACCAATGATATCGATACCCAATCAACTCATTGGTGCATCCATCGGGGAAGATGCTACCCTGGACTGCAACACGGAGGCGTACCCGATGTCAATCAACTATTGGACAAAAGAAAACAGTATGATGATTGTGTCGAACAGTAAATATATAACAAGTATACAGGATAATACATACAAAGTACACATGAAATTGACTATAGTGTCCGTGAGACCTGAAGATTATGGCACATACAAATGCTCAGCCAGAAATTCTCTAGGAACAACAGACGGATCTATCCGGTTATACCGTAAGTAGAATTTACAATGAATTTTATAATTATTGATTATCCATATATGATCCATATATATTATAAATCTATTATCCATATATGATCCATATACATTCTCAATTGGTTATCCATATATTATTCTTATACATTTTCAATTGATTATCCATATACATTTTCAGTTGATTATCCATATACATTTTCA
>JAOUZG010000635.1:4048654-4066898 GCA_026289955.1 Argiope argentata | reverse complement strand
TTGATTATCCATATACATTTTCAGTTGATTATCCATATACATTTTCAGTTGATTATCCATATACATTATCAATTGGTTATCTACGTCTTATTAAATGGTATGGATTATAACATTTAATATTATACAGATTACTTATATAATATTAATTAAAACTACTACTTTTGGATATAAGAGTTTTTTTTGAAGATTATATTAAATAATTCTGGAAATGAAGAGAAATGACAGCTGTGTTGTTGTAGCTTAAAATATAATAATTTATCCAATCTTTTAAACGCCAATTCAACTAATATGAGAAAAAAATTAAGGATAAAAAAATTCTAAATTAGGGCATTTAAAAATTTGTTGTATTATTACATTTCATTAAGGAAACAAATAGGAAAATTTATAGCTCAGTTTTACAGTTAAAAAAATTGTATCTCTATTTGCGAAAGATATAATTATATGCATTTATATATATAAAAATATATTTAAGATAAACAAATAAAGGGGTTACCGAAAGTATTTTATGTATGCATATACATATAAAAGATGTATGTAAATATAATTTGGACAGTAAGTGACCAAAGGGATAGTACTATTAAAATTTTTCGTCTTATTTTTTACAAATAGCAGATTTTGTGGATAAAGAATAGAAAAATATATGTATACTTAGCAATATAAACAAGCAAAGGGAAAGTAAGTTTTCCTCAGATTTTACTATGAGATTCAGATAGGGATTTTTATGACACGCCGTACACTTAGGGAAGGGAATATTAGTTATTCTTAAAAAGAATGCATTGGTGTTAGGGATCATAATTCTACTCTCAAGGCTTCGTTAAAATAATTGTGTATTAATGATGAGTTAAAAATAATTATGTGAAAAAAAGCGGGTTTCTCTCAGGAAATCTCTTATAAAGTAATCTAGAGTAAGATAACATTAGAAAAGCTATTAAGATTTAAACTGGATTAAGAAATATTATTGAATATAAAGAAACAATACGAGTAAATTTATATATAAGACAGCCTTTTTTTTCAAACCTCCAGTAGTTCAAAAAAATTGGGGGAAATTGAATTGAAACCTCAAAATTTATGTGAAAACGTGATTATTTTTCGATACAATGGACCTGAACATTCAAGTATTTGCCATATCGGAGGGCAAAATTTCCAATCCTCTCTCAGATGAATTGTCTCACTAATGACGCGAGATGGATCTAGGCATGTCTTTGAATCTCTTAATTAATTATGAAGTACACAGAGCACTTTTTTTCTTAAAAAAAATATGGGGGCGAAAATATTTTGTATTAACTGTTCAAGGTCACATTTTAGGTAGCGTATAACCAGTTGGAATCAGAATTTCAGAAACGATTAAGAGATTCAACGTTAAGAGATCCCCAATGTTAAGAGCATGTAGGGAATACTTAACTTCAAGTACTATTTCCCACCAAGTGCAATGAAATGGGCGACCAACTGCATTTAATTACCGAGATCAGTGATGTGTTTGTAGAATTGCCATTGTGATAATAAGCAAGCAATACAGCGTGAAATAACCTCAGAAATCAATGTGGGGAGTAAGACGGACATAACCTTTAGGACAATGGTTATGTGATGTGTCATAAAACCATAAATGTTCACGATTGATTTGAAGAGCCTTCTGGACTACTAAAACGAATGATTTGGTCACCTAGGTCATCCAACATGCATCACATCGAATATTTATGGGACACAATCCAGAGATCAGTTTGTGCATAGAATCGTGTACTATTAATACTTTTATAACTATGGACGTCTATAGAGGCAGCAGAGCCATATATTCAACAAAGTGTTTAGTTCATTGTGTATAAATATATCTATATACATATATTATTACTCTAAGGTGAAATAAATCTTTTCCTGTGGTAAATTTATTGAAAGATTATATATATAATTTATTTTGATATGAATTTTTCAACACGCCTATTTAGAAAAAAGTAATTTAGGTATATTGGATGGGAAAGCATAGATATTACAGATTTTTATCTCTTCACTGATAATGTGATTAATAAAAGTGTCAGAAATTTTTTGGCGTGCATAACAAGCCCATTTTCTCTGTAGCAGAAATAATTGAATTAAAAGTGGTATCAGGAAATAGAAGAAATTTTTAAAATAAAGTTATACGAGCTAATTTTAAAATGTGGAAATTAAAATTTTTATCATCACTTTTATATATATATATATATATATATATATATATAGTGTGTGTGTGTGTAATATAAGAATAATTCTCATACACTTTTTCTTAATAGTGCATATCAAGGAATAGTTAATCCTTTCGAGTCATTTTAAACGCACACCTTTCTTTGGAGTTTAATATCCATTGAACTGAATATACCTGTGTTTAATCGCGTTTCTTAAATTTTTTTATGTATATTTAAGCAATGCATTATTGTAACGAGCCCATTTTCTCTGTAGCAGACATAATTTCTGTAATTTTCTCTGCATTAAAAATTAGCTAGTATATGTTCAAGTTTCTTTTGTGCGTACTTTTTGTTTGGAAGAAATAACTGCTTAATCCCTGAATCCTTATAAATGATCAACTTCATTTCTGTAAACGAATGAAATCAGCAGATAACCCTGCAATGTTCAGCCTTATATATAAACTGCCTATTGAACAAAATTAGTTTTTGTGAGTAACACATAAAGGGTTTCAGCTAATCCAAATTTGATTAAATCTATATAAATGCCGTCATTGTCCTTTTAAAATAGTTTTTCAAATAGATTTCAGTATGAACCTGTAAATGCTGAATTATATTACGATTATTAACTTTTCCTAAATTTAAAAGAATCTTTCGAAAAGTCATTAAAAAACTATAGTTGACTCAATAAGATTATTTTTAGTATAGTGTATTTAACTCTTCAATCGTATATTTAGGAATGTTCAGAAAACGTATGTGGAATTATTAAGAAATAGTTGTATGATCAAAAGGCTTAGTATTCTGACAGTAAATTTCTTTTTTTAAAAAAATTGTACTAAGCAAATATGTTTTATTTTCAATCAATAAATTTTTAATACTGAAGCATCTATATAAATATTTATAGGAAATAGATTATATTAAGAGACAAATAGATTATATTAAGACTAATTATATTAAAGTGAATGATTATACTATGATGGCTTATCTAAGATGCAAATCATTGATTATACTAAGATATATTGTCAAATAGATAAATTACTAACTAAACAATTGTAATATATTTTCACATATAAAACTCCCTAAGGTGCAAAAAATTATAAACAATATTAATTAGAAATCAATAATTGATATTAATACTCTATCAATCAATTAATAAAATAAAAATAATAAAAATGGAAGTGTTACAAATTCAAAAATGCAAATTGTCAGTTAAATATAAAATCCCAAAACTTTTCGACTATATTTTGTTTGCTTTCATGTTTTGATAATATAATATCATGGCAAACTTTTCAATACTTGCATTTTTTAAAGCATAATATAGAATTTCTAAACTTATAATTTTATTTAAATATTTAAAATGAGAAATTAATCTAAAATAATTTGTTGTGAGAATTTTTATAAAGAATTTAATTAAATAAAAAAAGTTATATCAACCTCTTGATGATGTGAGATATATTTCATTTTATTTCGAACAAAACAATGTCGCCGTTTTAACGCTTTCGTGTCGCAAGACAGAGATGTCGAAATCTATTTAACACACGCATTTGATAAAACATAACTTCTATTTTCAATCACTTAGAATAAATTATACTAACACGGGATGACGTGTGATAAATAATATTTTACCGCATCCGATCTCTTACTCTGGGGTTATGTTAAGTAACCAATTAACACGCTCACTCTGAGTCAGCAATTTTTTCTTTGTTTTCTTTTTGGGCAGACTGTTTAGAAAAACTGCTAGGACACACCCAAATTTCTATGGCTGTTTTGCGTGACGTTTTATTTTTGTGTCTTTATGTGCTTTCTCAGATTTATTCGAAAGCTTTTCATAACTTATTATTTCCTAAATTACCCAGGCTCTCAATTGTTATGCAGTACAACCATAAAAGTGATACAATGTGAGACATATTTATACATCAATAATGATGTTGTTTCCTAATCTTTCATTTTTTATTCTTTCTATATAAACATAACGGAGAGTTTCACCGTTTCTTTTATATATCCGGGTTGGATAATGGGGCTCTGTATTTCAAACAATTTTTTTAAAAAAATAGTTCTGAAATTTTATTTTCCTTCTAGATCTAGTATTTGAATGGTAATCAATTTGGTTGTGATTTCATTACCATCAATAATTATTTGAAACAGAATTTTTACAGTCCTTTTATTGTTTTTTTAAATTCAAATATGATAATATTTAGTTCACTAATAAATTTCTTAAAATCAGCATTAAATATAAAATTTAATTTTAAATAATTAAAAACTATAATTCATTTAAATTTTAATTGTATCTGTAAACAATATTTAACTTATAATAAAATATTAAAATGAAGGAAACTGGAAATTTATCTTAAAAATATGAAGAGTAAAATTTTGATTAAAAGAATTGAATAGTCAAAAAGGATAACATTTTGAAAATAAATTTATCATTCGAAATAAAATCAATTAATTTTTTTTATCGATATGGCTTTTAAATGGACAATGATCACTAATCTCATTGAATAAAAGCTATTCAACTCTATAAGAATTTTTTAAGCTCAAATTAAACTTGTTTGTTTTATAAAAATATGTTTTCTAAATAATCCTTTACATAATGTAACATAACGTCATATTGTGCCCCCGGTTCCTATATCACTATCTCACCAGTTAGATGAGTGCAAGATAGAATGAAAAGAAGAAAAAAAGAAAGGAACGACAAACTGCCTAGGGATGTCCCATAGGAGTTAAATCCTGCACGTCTATATTTAATATTTTTGAGAAGTAATGATTAAATGAAAGGAACAAGAATACCTAAATGCAAATATTGTCAATGGGTTGAACTTAAAGACAAATATTGATGTTAACAGATTCAATATATTTACATTTTTGAGGCCATAGTTGTGGGTTAACGATATAGAGATTGCCAATTAAAGGAAAAAAATTGATAAGTTTAAACATCTAAACGATATTTATAAGCATATAAACAAACATTATAGAATCAGAAATCTGTAGCTTCTGTCTTATCAAGTCTAATATCTTATTACACTACAAGATCATATCTATATGATAAAAGGGGAATCATGCATTTAAAAGCGAAGTATCCGTTTGCATCAATTTATTTTAATAGTTAAGAGACCCATTGATATATCATTTATTTTATTCAGTCACCAGTTCACTGAATTATATTTATACAGCTTATATAAATCGCTTATAAACTTTCATGACCCTGATATATCAGTCATTTTATTCAATCACCAGTACACTGAATTATATTTTTACAACTTTTATAAATCGTTTTAACTTTTAGGACCTTGATATATCAGTCATTTTTATCAGCTCACTGAATTACTCTTATAAAACGCATATAGATCACTTTTGAACTTTCATGACAATTTCCAACTTTTTCTTCTTTAACTATTTTCGCTTAGTTAGAAAGACTTTAGGAGCATTATGCTTAATATTGATTTTCTGAATCATTGTGGTGAAAGAAATCTCTACTCCTGTCAGAATGATGTCTGTAACCTATGTGCAAGTCAGCGTGAATGAAATATAGGACAGGGAGATTTTGAAAGAAGAAAAAAGAAGGAAAGAAAACAAAAATTCTTTCCTCTTTCCTGTCACTGGGGGATATAAATCAAAACTTTCTGTTTGCCTTTACTTATTTCTGACACAGAAACAAATGCAACCAAAATCCAATAAAAAGAGAAAGTGCAGCTATTCAATTTGTCACACGCATTCGCGTGCTTAACATGCTTCATGCATTTTAACACTGCCATAGAGAAACTTTTGATATGGCCGGGTGTATTATTAATTATTCATAAATTCAGCTCAACTTAAAACATTAGAGATACACCTCCTTAATAATTATTCGTACTTGCTTGAATTCTTTGATTTTTTTTTGTTTCAAACAAAGCTCTTAAGTTTGCATTAAATTAAAAAAAATTATTCTTATAATATATAAAGCTATTTTTGTACGCATATTCCTCAGCGTCTATAATAATATTTTGGGTAATGTCTACATAAGGCTGTTCATTTGGTATTTCAATGAACTCATTTCCAAAGCAATTTCTTCAATCATATTGCATTTAAAAAAATCTGAAAAGCTTAATTTAACGCCAAGATATAACGAATAATAATTCGAGATGACATCTTCATTCAAAAAAGCAATTGATATAATAGAGAAAATAAGTAAACTTTTTTTTAAAATTATATATATTGCTTTTCGGCTTATTCATAAATCTGAAAAATTATGTGAGAATTTAGTTAAAGATATTTATGACAATTATGATTTCAGGTTCTATTGGTAGAGATTGTTAATGATTTTTAATACAATAAAGCTCGAAATGGAAGTTTCGCAGGTAATTTTGATTTTTTTTAATACATGGAGAAGTCAAAATTTTTTAAAGCTATGAATCATATGTTTTTATGGATGAATCCTTATCTTTTGAAAAGAAAAAAAAGTTATAATTATTAAAAAAATCATAAATTTGATTTTCTTACAAATATTTTTCTTCCCACAAATAAAAAAATAAAAAAATGCATTTATTTTTATGGAAAGCACTTATTACGTTTCGAAAATATAGAAAAAGAGTTAACATATTAAGAATAATGTTGAATTTTGTTTATAATAATTTTAAAAACCTATTTTATTTATAAAGAAATACACAAGTCTAAAAATTTCTTTATATAATATTTGTTACTCAGGAATAATTATTTAAGCATAATTGGTAAAAATAAAGAAATCAGAGCTTTATGAGCTCAATTACTGATTTTCTGTCTAAGATTTCGAAACATAGGTACAGTAAAAAAAACCCTTTACCTTAACAAAATCCATAAAGCATTTAATTTAAAAACAAGGAAACTATACAAAATTATTTGATAGTGTAAGGTGGGGAAAATTGGGTAAGTTTTATAATTTATTTTAAAAAACGCATAAAAACTTTTTAAAAGATTATTTTTTATAATATATTTTAGACATTTATTGAAAACATTTTTTTTTCTTTAAACGTTTCATATTTTGAGTTTTGACAGCACTAGATTGCCATAAGTAAAAGTCAGGAATGAATACTTCTTTTTTGAGATGTTAAAAACTTTCAACTTTCAACTCAATTTTCTGGAAAAGAATTTCCTTATTATTTATATGAAGGGAAATTTTACGATTGGTTTATATAAGCTGAATATTTTACTCGCATAATCTGAGCGATATACTACAATTTGAGCCACATATAAAAAGGAATATTTTTTCTATCAATATTTCTAAATAAATAATACTCTTAAATTTTTGCAGATTAAATAGTTGAACTTAAAAGATTTGATGAAAGAAATTCATAGCAGCGCTACTACTGTTCTTGAGTTATTTAGACCATTTAAAACTTCCAGGAACATTTCATTGTAATGGGATGCGGATTGCAAGTAGAAGATATCACCCGACATCTGAAACACGGAGGCAATCCTTCTTTTCGATATTTCCAATCCTGGAGACGCGTGCAAATCCTTAAAACAACCCCTTTTTTCCCCATAAACCGATCCCCCTGAAACCGATTCCATCCCTCACTGAAAGAAGCAGCAAAACTCGCTTGTACGACTCAAACCACTACACATGTAAAACGGATTTTTTTTAACTCTTTTATATTCTTTATCGAATTCCTCTGCGGGAAGAATGAATGTTCCTCAGCCTTTCTTCGTATATTGAAAGAAATCGATTGGGCAAGAAGCCCAATCGGAATCGATGAGGCCCTCTTGCACCGTCTAATGCAGAGAAAATGCCTCGCTCCGTCCCAAGAACTTGGTATGAGGTTAATTCAAAAGGCGCCTCCATCAACACAATGTTCTTTATCTGCATTTCATGCGAAAGTTACCGCTCCCGAAGGTTTGTTTTATGTTCTAACGGATAAGTGCGTTTTGTCACGTAAATATGTTAAGTGAGTTTCCAACTGACTTTAGGATACACTTTCTGAAAATGCCGCATGTTGGACTGATTTATAGTAGTTATTGCATTATGCGTTAACTTGATGATGCGAATAACGGCGTAATACTTTATTGTGAGCAACTCTATATAGATTTTCGAGGTTGAATATTAAGAACCCAGGTAACACATCTTGTAGAATAATATTGTACAATATTGTGCAATATTATATGATATTAAACAAACATTATTCCACAATATCATTCAATATTGTACAATATTTGAATGCTACTAGGGGAAAATCAAATTCATCAGTTGATATTTTTGTATTTACATTGCCCTATAACCTGACCTAATCTGGAAGATAATGTTCGATTTTTTTCATAAATAAATTTCGAAAACATTCCATTCTAAAGTGATATTTTTCTGACCCCCCCTTATTTATGATATTTAGTGTCATTGTTACAGGATCATTTGAGTTATACACAATTTAATAAAGTATTTTCGGTTGAAATATTGGCACAATGTTACCTCCAAAGTTAGATATCTTTCTACTTGTTTAATTATCCATAAACGCTCATTCTCAGACATATTTGTTGAAAGGATAGAATATAAGATTTTACAAACCTATCTGATAAAATTATTTAAATAATATTTTTTTTTCTCTACATGAAATCATTTTAAATGATTAAAAGAATTAAAGAATCATTAAAAGAAAATGGTCTTTAAGACCATTTTCTTTTTTTCTATGTTCTATTTATTGATATACTTTTACTTTTATTGAAAGAAAATTGTTATTTAAATACAATGGTATAAAATGCAATGGAATAAAATTCTTACATCTACGGTATTTTAGGAACCGAGAACCACAAAATAATCCGAGGACATTTGATAAAATGAAAGTAATTAAAAAAACACTTTTATCCTTTAACCGGATGGTATTTAAAGCACGTGAAGCAGAAGTGAGGCTTTAAAAAGACAAAAGCATCAGAGATAATTTTTTACACGAAGAATAAATTTTCAGAATTAATTTCGTTCTAAACTTTTAAAAGAATAAACTGGGAAAAATACAACAAGGAAATAAATTTTTAACCCGTTCTTCTTAGAAAAACAGACTCTAAAAAATATTATGAAAAGTGTACTTTGCACGCACCATAAAAACTTGGTTCACTGTTGTGAAGTCAATAGAGTTATGGTTAGCCCCATAAAAAGCTGTTCGAAAATTTGGTTTACAATTTAATACCTAAATTTTTTATTACTATATACTTTTTAAAGGAAATGAAGGAATAAGGTAAAGCAATACTGCAAAAAAAATGTTTATTTTTTCAAAAATAAATTATTGTTTTTTTATTTTAATACTTTTTTTAGGAAATACATTGCTTCCCTAATTATACTTATCGGAATCATGCGGAGCAGAGATCAAGTGATTACGGCATAATAGGAATTATCACCAAAGTTAAAATGCAAGCATAGTATAATTTAGTAGCTATAATTGAAACTTCATATTTTTAAGTATACTATAAACCAAAAATTATAAAATACATCATAGATATTGTCTTGATATATTCTGCTGTTTATTTTTGAAATCTTAGGTCATATCTGTGAGGACATAAAATTCTCCTTTTCTAAAATAAATTTCAGTTGCATTATATTGCCTCCTCATTAGAAGAGCTAAAATGCTCTCTTCTGCCTAAATCACTGACCAAATTATCACTAAACCTTTAAATTCTAGTAGGAAAATCTAACAAACAATATGTGTGAGCGAATAAGCTGCTGCTGATGTCCTGTCCGTGGTATCAAAGAAAGAAGGTGCAGTTGCTTCTGAGGGTAAATACCCCTGTGGCCCCGAGGGTAGAAATCTCACTTCTAGCTCATATGAAGATGACACAAACCCTCCCTTGCACAACCCCTTTTTATAGGGAATAATGATATTATATTTGGGAATAATGATCATTATGATCATTATTCCCAAATATAACTCAGATTGAACAACCATGTCTGTACTCGAATCCGTGATATCCGAATTACGGGAAAGGCTTACTACCCCTTGGCCAAGATGCCGACAACTGGTAAGCTGAAGCTATTATATTATTTATGACAGACTAAACTCTTAATTTATCACTTTTCCTTCATTCATAATAATCTAAATAATGGTTAATGAATCGTACTGTACATGGTAAAATTTAGTAAAAGTGAGGGTTCTAAATAAGCAAGTGAGAGTCCTTTATTCTATTTACTATTGTATAATTGATTACTTTATTTTAATATTATACGAAAAAGTTCAGACATCATTACTTCATTGCTTTGATAATAATTCATTGGGGTTTTATTCTCTTATGAAAAATAATCCATCGATTTTTTTCTTGTACATTTTTTTCTCTTCTCGTATGAATCTTTCTAAAAGTCGTATTTATTAAATTATCATTATTACCTACCACAGCAAAATTATCTTCAAATTGGGAAAAAAATTCGCGTTTATTATTTGTAAATTGCAAGTATCAAAATATATGTTGTTAATAATTAAGTATTTAGTTATCGTTAAAAAGATTATCAATACATTTATGAAAATAAGAAATCATAATTTAAAGAGTTAGATCATTTCATTATGTTAAAAAAATGTAAAGAATCCTTGATCTATTTCAATATTGTATATAAATTGACCATTATTAATCTAGTAAACCGTTAGAAACCCTTATAATACGCGATTTTTAGTAAGATTCTTTAAAAATTATGAGTATAATTATTTTTTGAAATATCTACATAATAAGAATGCCTCAGCAATATAACACAATAAATAAACCATTGGAATTCTTTTAAAAGTAGATGAGAAATAAAAGCCAATACTTCCAGAAAATTAAAATAATACGTCTTTATTTTTAACTGTGACATTTTTTGTAACATTTTTAGTAAGTAGTAATAGTAACATTTAACATTTTAGTAACTTTTAACATACATTAACATTTAATAACATAGTAAAAAAAATTTCTATTTCCATTGTTTATTTTTAATTTTTTCACGCCTTGCTTAACTTAGCCCATGATACTGATTTAATAACGTTATATTATCCGTATAATCTTTTGAACTAAACCTAAGGCATAGGACAGATACATTAGAAGCCAAAGTTGTTCATTTGTCTACAAATAAATTTCTAATAAATGAACTAAACTTACTACTTCAAAATAATAACTCTATATGATTTTTATTGGAACCCTTTCAAAGGAGAAGAAAAGTTGATAAATTTATTCAGAGCATTGAATGCTTTTAATGACTTAACAAATGTTTAAATATTCAATGTTAATATTTAGAATATAAATTAAGAATTTATAACTATTCAAATATGTATTAATATATATGTATATATTAATACATATATATTTTCCAAAATAAACGTTTGGCTGAAAATATCTTTGTTTCATAAAATAAGCATAACTGAAAGATAAATTAAATAAATATTTTAATTAATAGTGCATTAAAGCAAATAATAATCAAATATTTATTATGTAAAATATATACGAAATGTTATAAAAGGATTTAATAATTTTTGCTCGGAGATATCATTGGATCTGATAAAATAAGTCGTCGCGTAAACTATTGCAAGGCAATTACTATTTCACAAGATGGGTATTGAAAATCGAACGCCCAGTCTAGGAGGACCTCGTTTTTAAATTGAATTTTCCCTCAATTTTTAGAATGAAATACTTTGTTACAAGTGTCCACATCTGCTGATTATTAGATGTTATACGATTCATTTTTATTTTTGAAATGAAATACTTGTTTATCTAGAGTAGAGTATAACAAATTTTATTAATTTTAATGCTAAGATGCTGTGAGAGAAATCTGCTAACAATTCTAACCCGCCTTAGTTGAGTTTATAGACTCCCTTCCAGGCCTGTTGACTATCGATTACGAGGAAAGAAAGCTCAATAAATCGAAACCAACCAGCAAGTTCCTCAAATTAGCTGATGTAGGAACTGCCAAAACTCTTCCGATATCGTTTCTACATCACACATCTCACTGCAACAGACATTATAGACAGCACTGAAGGCACTGTCTAGGTAGAAAGTTTTATCGCTTCACAAAGGGTCTCATACAATGCTATACGGGATATACACGAGAATAAAATTACATGATTTCCTAATACAATTTTGCACCTTCCTTTGTGAAAAAAAGATGTATCTAAAAATATATAGAGACTTTTCATATTATAGAATATCTTCAATAATATAAAGCTCAAAAACAAGTGTAGTAATATTTTATTATCATATCAGAACATGATATTGTTTTGGAGATGAGGCGTTTGGAATGTACAAAAATCCGTAGGCTAAGAATAAAAATTTTATTCCGTAGGCGACAAATAAAAATTTTAATTCATAGGTGAAAATTATTGAAAAAAATTATCTGTAAGATTATCATCATTTTCCAAATATATTATCAGTTGTGTAAGTTTTTGTATTTCAAATCTAAAATAGAAATGAAGGCGAAAAAATAAGAAAAAATATTATTCTCACGAACATCCCAAACGCGTTGCTATTGCATTTACAAAAAATCTGATTTAAAAAAAATAAGTTAATGACTACAGCAAATAAAGCCTAGAAAAATGTCATTAAGAACCCATGATGATATGAAATGTGATATTTTTTGCAATACTAAGGTGACTCATTCAACGAAACAATTAAAATGAATAAAAATATAATTTAATTTGCACGAGTACGTGGTGCTTGGCCGTTCAAGAAATTATTTTTGGTAATGATACGTGTAAGATTATATGAAACTATATATATGTCTTCTTCAAAAGCACAGAAAACATTGTTGGAATTTTATTATTTTTAAAACATTTAACTCTGTTAAAAAATTAATACTAAGTGCTTTGAATATTAAAACTGCGATTAAAAATAGTGATGTAAAGGCAATATAATTGCCGATATTGAGAAAAAAATGAAAAAAAAATATCATTTTTTTTCTGAGAACGATATCATAAAAGTGATTTTTCCTGTATTTGTATAAATGTTCAATATATTTTTAAATAAAATATTTATATAAAATATTTTTAATAAAATACAATATTTAAAGAATAAATAGTAACAGCGAAAGTAATTCTTTCAGTACTTCTGATTTTGCATTAGCAAATAGAGAATATCTTTTATATAATTAAATATTTTAAGATATTATTTTTTCTCATTTAAAAAAAAGAATGAAAAGACGAATTTAAAATTTGTCTTCGGAATTTTATAAAAATTTCAATAAAAATTTTCTTATTCGAAACTTGCAATGCATTGATTATATACTGTAATTGAATAAAAAAAGTGATAATAATATTTATTAACAATTTCTATTTGGTAGATGTTGCAGTAATTTGAATAAAGCAATTCAGTATCAAGCTAGCTTTAGCCGAACTAACATCTCATTTTTTCATTTATATGTGATATATAGCATTTAAAAAACAACCTACGGGAACAAAAATTATTATGCATTTTTAAAAAATTATCTTTAATTATGACGAATTTTTTTGCGATAATTCCCCTGAAATTCCCTTTTTTAACTTAAAAATAAAATAAATCTAATGAACAATTAAATTCATACCGTAGGTACCTCTCAAAATTTCTAAAAAAACAATAAATAATGCATATTGCAGATTTTGGGATGCTTCTTTCAAATGAAACATCAAAATAAGAAAAGTAGTAAATTAATGTTATCAAAATATAACAGAAAACTAAAATAAATGACATTATGAATTGCACACAACTTCTTATTCATTCATTTAAATAGATTACAGCATTCTGTATATATATGCAATACTTCTGTATGGTGTTACATTGGAATTATATATACATGTCGTTAACATTGCAAAGGATACTATTGATCTTTAATTATCTCAGTAGAGAATTTTATCTAGCGTATATGCATTGCTATTTTTCTTCTACTGCCATTGTCTAATTTCCGAAATTAATTGAAAAGGAAAACATTTTTTATTTTTTTATTCATTATTACTCCAAATTGTATATTTTCGTTACATATGGTTGGTGAATAAAAACAACAACAATACATTGAATAATTTTAAGACCATGCGCTTTATTGTTTTTTTTTATTAAATTACCATTCAGATAAAATTTAAAGCATATTATTCTTTTTATTTTTGTTGTATTTAATAGGATTTGGAACTACAATAAGATATGAAACGATTTTATTTATATAAGATAGGAATGTAACATAACTATTTTAAATCATTATGAAATATAGCTAAACTGAATATTATTATTTAATGTACTATAATTGCAACTATATGCTTTTCTTGGAATCTGGATTTTGGAATCATTAAATTCATTAAATACTTTAATCTTCTATAAAATGAAAACACCAATATTTCCTGTATTAAATTAATGTTATTTTTGGACTGGAAATTTTAATTGAGGATCAAAAATCAATCTTCGTTAAACAGAATCGCATCATGTTCTCAAAAAATAAAATAAATGCTGAAAGAAAGCACTATATTTGAAATGCTTCATAAATTACTTTGGAACATTATATACGATTAATATTAAAAACATTTATGCGATTTTTTGAAGTTTTTGGCTTTTGATTGATAATTTTATTCAATTTCATTAGACACCCAGCTCAGAAATAAACGTAAATGTTTGCATTTAATCAAAAAAATGTTTGCCCTTAAATTCATCGATAAAATTTTGGGCAAGTTTATGGGTTGAAAGTTCGTCTTCATCAAACTCAACAGTCAACTATAAAAAACACTGTTAAATGAGTTTTCTGTCAAGTTAATAATTATTATTAATTGAAAAAACTTTGAAACTTATATAATTGGATACAAAAATTGCAATTAATTTGATTTAAATTTTTTAACAGAGTTTATTTCGCTAAATTATGTTAATTGACATAAATAAATGAAAATAAATAAGGAATTAAATGGCATAAACAAATAAAAGATTTATTTTTCTAATAATTTAACTACATATGGACGTACTTGCTACATTTTAAACGGCAATATAAAATGTAGATTAATAAATAAATACTTAAGTTTAGTAATAGAAATTGATACTTTTGTCCAGTTAGTCAGCATTTGGTATTTAGAATAAAATTTTAAAAAATATTATAAAGTTTTCTATGACGGTAAATAGATTGTCGCCATTGTACACTTCAGTTGCCTGAATTGAATTATCATATCAGAGGAATTTTCATACTATTTTCATTTGAAATCTTAAAACATTTGAGTCTTAAACACTCGAAGCATCATCCAGAACAAAATAGTTCAGAAGTATCATGAATCTTAGATCAATTGTTGTTAGAAGTCGATTTTATAAAAAGTAAAAACTTTCAACAATGGCAACAATTTTCAATTCAATAATCAATCATAAAAAATTTGACATATTAGTTAATTTTGAAAATTGATGAAGCAGATCATTTTCCACATTTTGGCTTGTACATTTGCATTAATTTATTTTATCCGTGAATGAGAACGTTAAATAGCATGCAATTGTTTTCAAGTTATTGTAAATCCAACAGTATGAAAAAAAATCTTTAACTTATTATATTACAACATTCCCACTTGGAAATCTGTAAATATTAAAATATTCTTCATACAAGGAGCAAACTAATACAAGGAGCATACAAGGAGCAAACTACATGTTTCCTGCTTTCTTACGAGTTTAATAGTTTCATTTTATTTTAAAATTCTCACAGTTATTTTTTCACCTAAAATCTCATGGCCTTCAAGAGAAAATAAAGTTAATCTAATAACCAATAATTTGAAAAAAATTTGTATATCTTCAGTAAATATGTCTAAAAAAGAAAAAAAAATGCAACTTTATGATTATAAGGAAACTATCATATTAAATTTACGATGAGAAAAGAATTCTAAAATTTTTTATCAGTTTATTAAATATAAATTTTGGTTTTATTTTATCAAATTTTTTACTATAACTGCAATCCACACTTGTTGAAAATAGAATACATCCAGAAAGGTTATTTTGTTGGCTCGATATCAGTAATATAATTTTCTGAAAAAAAAATCTTTCAAGCTAAAAAAATTTAAAATAACTGAATTCGTATGATTATCACGTATAATACGCTTCCATCAAATAATATGCAATTTGAGAATAAGAAAATTTTCATTTCCGTTGAGATACACTAAAATAGACAAAAAAAAAGATTTGAAAGATAAAACGCAATTGAACCATGATGTCTTAAATTGCTAATTTTAGAATCGTTTTTTAAAATACACTCAAATGGTTTGATAGAAAGAATAACATGAGAAAGATATGAAAATAATTTTCTCCTCTCCCCTGTGACCAGAGGCCGATTAAATACAAATGTTGAAAAGCTGAATTCAGGAGTTGAAGCATTTTTTAAAAAAGAAAATATATTATTTTATGAAAATTATCAAAAAATGTATCGTTAACGTTGCCTTTAAAAAGTAACTTCTTTAAAGTGATGAATGTTTTTGCTTTCAAACTGATTGTATAATTAGTATAATGATTGTATAACATTAAGATTTAAATTCACTATTCAAGACTGTTTTTCTTTTTACATATTTCCTTAACGACTAGATTGGATACGAAAAGCCAATTGGATTCAAATATCTCATATTTCAAAACGAATGCCCTTTCCATTTTGTTTTCTTTATCCCATTCAGCTCATTAAATTTTCTGTTAACTTACTCTCTTAAATCTCCCCCCCCCCCACGGAGCACCTCGAAAGAAGGATGAGAGGATTCCAGTATGGTGATTGGAGCTCGCCACCCTAAAGGGTACTTTAATATGTGGGGGTAAGCTCCTCCTATTGACGGGATGTACTTCCTACGGGAGGGGTTGTACCTTGGCCGATGATGGCTCTTACGACTTAACCACCGTTCCCGCCACTGTTGCTGTGGCAGGGGTCGTGTCATTCAGGCTTATGGTTTAAATAAATGTACATCCGTGAGGGGTCAGAGAGTCTGTTATAACTATGACTTACTCTCTTATACTGAATGTTTATTGAAAATCAAGTTCATATCGACATTCATTTTAACAGTTCAGTGATATTGTAAGTAAACGAAGACGGCAATTTTATTTTTGCAATATGGTATGTGATGAAATTCAAAAACACTTTTTTCTTAGGCAATTCTATCTTTTAGAAGCTGGTACCTCAGTGGCTAAATGGTAATGTCTCTGGGAATTTTGGTTCGCGAACTGATTACACATAAGAACAGTAGTGAAAACGCGTCTGGTTCATATTAAATCCATAAGAGTCAAACGACCTCCCTCTGATGTGGTGTGGAAGTTTGTAGAGGAAAGCACAAGCTCAAGTGTCGTCCTCATCATCTGACCGTAATCCAAAACGACGAAGTCCATCTCAAAACACCCTAGGGTTGTTTTAAAACAGAACGCTAAAATGACTAAACTGAAACTAATCAAGTTTTCAAGAAAAGTTTTTAAATTTTTTCCTTAGCCTTGGATAGTTCTAAAAAAAAACCTTAATTGTATAGTATATTTAATCTTTATTTCTTACTGTTGGATACAATATTTACTCAATTTACATATTAAATAACTTAAAATATTTCAAAATATAATTCCAAAACACAGAAACAAATTTATTTTATTTAACAATTTTTTATGATGGAAATAAAAAAGCACCAACGTTTTTTTCGTCTCTCCTGATTAAGTGTCACGTATATTAAAGTGAAAAATTGAAAGTAATTCTCCGCTCAGCATGAAGTTGATGGTATAGAGCAGAAAGATATTTCCTTAAGGTAAAAATCACAACAGCTGCAAAGAACAAGCTGTGTGCTAAATTATACTTTCTTTTATTTGCTTAAAAGACTGCTATTTTATCTCGTTCATGTTCTATAATAAAAGGAAATACTTTCTTTAAAGACGATGTTATTAGAAGAAGAAAAAATGCTCAGTTATAACGTATGATAATCCATATTTGAAGAGAATGGGAAGAAACAGATTTTTCAATAAGCAGAATGTTAAGTCACGAATATTTATAAATTATTGCGCGAAATGTCAGAAAAATAAATTATTGACTTTCTAACTCAATTAAAATCAAATATTTTTTTGAAACTTTTGATTTGAAAAATGGGCGTAATAAAAGTAATGTTTTAGTTGATAAAAGGAATTCGAACTGTCTTAAAGTGTCTACATATTTAGCGGTATTTATTTATAAACTAACAATTAATGAAAGATAATGCTTTAAGAAGTATGATTTTATATCAGAAATAAAA
>JAOUZG010000635.1:3990706-4034632 GCA_026289955.1 Argiope argentata | reverse complement strand
CGTCATATAAGTTTCTTATAGTAATATTCCCCCTTGCTTTTAAAAGTTATACGTAGTTATTAAAAATAATTGGGTATAGTTTAAGTGAACTTTAAGATGAAATTAATTAATAGCAAAGGAATAATTATTTCCTTAAGTAAAAAAACAATTAAATAATGAAATCAAATCGTTTCTAAAATAACAATTTTAAGTCAATTTTAAAATTCCGAAATATCAAAAATGTTTTTTGTATTTATTTGTAGGCATGTAAATTTATCTTTCAAAATTTGAGTATCTTAATGTCTATATATAATTTTAGTTAAATGATCAACTAATATGAAATCACGGTAATAATAGATTCAAAAATTATTTTAATTTCTCATTATTTAACAGTTGAAATTCATATTATTTCGTAAAGCTACACATTTCTGATAAATTTCTAATAGTAACTTAGGAATTTATTTCAATTATATTTGTATTTTAAAAATATGATGCTGCAAATATTATATATTACATGTATCAGAATTACAATTCTCATTTTCACCTAAGAATAAATTTAGTTTCTTATAAGCAATATTCGTTGACAATTTTCATTATATGTATTTTTTATAGAAGTTAATAGAGTTTGATAAAATGATATTTTAAATTAAAAAATTATAATCTAAATTTTAAAAACTTGTTATTCTTCTTAATATTTCGTTAAAGAAATAACCTAGATTTAGCATCTTTATTATTACCAATTGAGGACTTACTTTTTAACTGAAAAAAGGCGATATTTCAAGAAATATATTAAAAACAGAATACTTATGTTTCTTCTTTATTTGTTCATTAATTTATTGAATTCTGTCAGACGAAGCATTAAAGGCTTAAAGTCAAGCACTTGATTTATGTATCCATATATGAAAATATTATTTAAAATTTTTAATTCGAATCTTTCACACTTTTTATAACACGATAGTGAGTTATTTATAATTATACTTAGTTACCACACCTGAGAAGAGATTCCGATACTTTTCCCTAAAATCAATTCTTATTTTCTAAAAAATGAATTTTTTAGGTATTGTATAATTTTGTAAAATCAACCATTGGGATTAAGTAAATAATAAAGGTCACACGAAAAGATGACAATTATTGGTTGTAGAATCTAAAAAATTAGTTTTTCAATTTCATTAGATTTTGATTTCAATTTATCAATGGTATATTTATTTAAATCAAAATTTAATTATTGATTTTATTTATCATCAAATGTTTTTTCTGAACTATAATTGCCATCAAAATACTGATTTTCTCTGTTGTTTTTTATATTAATTGTTTTATTAATAATTTTAATTCTAACTGAGAGTTTAGCTATGCTCGTTATTGTATTAAAACTTCTGATAACCTGGTTTTGAAATTGTATAAATGAAATTTAAACTTATTTAATCCTTTGTCGAATTTTCTATAGTTACATATTAATTAAATATATATATTAATTTAAATTATTCGGCAGTTCCTAAAGGATTAAATGTCAATTGTATTTTAAAGCAGTTACTTTACAAAATACAAATTTCAAGCACATACCTGAATTTTAAGTTCTCATATATTTTAAAAAGAAAAGGGTTTTACGCAATGTATAATAGTCTCATCATTCATTTACCTCCTCTTCAATGTTAACTGTAACAGCATCTGACGCCCGACTCCTGGCATAGGAATAGCGCGTCTTTTCGTGATGTGGAGGTCACGGTTAGGGCATGCTTGTCCTTCTGTGTTTTATCTCTAAGGTTTGTGAATGTCCCTCACCCTTTAAAAAGGGGATGTAAAAGCGAATGTGATGAGTGAATAACAGAAGTCGTACTCTTGGCCCTAGTTCGCGCTACTTCAAAAACAAGAGACACTCGTTTCGGCTTAAAACGCTGATTAACTTAGCCAGCTTGTCCATGGCAAGTACCATAAGGAACAAAAACATCCGAAAAATCTGATTATGTAAGCGTCATGAAATGATACTTTATCTTATCTATAATTTAATTATGTACTTGTTTCAAGAACTTAGATTAGAATTAGGAAAATAAAAATGTTATGTAAACTCGTTGACAATAATCGTAAGTACATGAAAAGCTTCCTAGAATTATGCACAATACCAAAAAGAGATTAGTTATAAAAGGTTATATTTGTCGATTGGTATTATATACCCTAAAACTTATAGATCATAATTTCTTAGTAACATTTTTATTGCTTTTGGTCTACTAGTTTCAAAGAAAAATTGCTTTTTGAGGCGGACGACAAAAATTTTTCAATGCTTAATGTTATATGCCATATAATATTACGAATGTTAGTTACAATAAAGTTAAAATATTAAGCAAATAAATATTATTATTTCAATATTTTCAAACTTTACAGAGAATACAAAATTAATAATGACAGAAACAATTCTATAAAAACGTGTTAATCTTTTATGACATATTTTGTAATGGGACCGACTTCAAACTTTGTTATTAGTTTTTGAATAACTGATGAAATTATATTATCCATATAATTTTTGAAAAATCCATTTTAATAGTAAATCAAAAGAATGATTTCTTGTAGGCGTCGTTTAATTTTTTTTTGAATAAAATGCATATAATATATTAAAATGTGATATCAGATTTAAACAAAAGCTTCAGCTTTATATAAGTATGCAATAAAATGACTTTAGAAATTCTATATGCACTTAATTAATGTAAAAGTGTTTGAACAAAGAAATTAACCTTTATAAATATTGATTCCAGTAATTTAAAAATATAAGTTTACAAAAATCTGATATAGTTGAAAATCTAATTTTCAACTTAATGATAATTAGCAAAATATATTTTAAAAATTCAGAAATATTAAAATCTAAGCATAAAAACTGAAACTAATAAATGTTTTCGTATAAACAGTGTGTGCAGAAAATGTTAAGTAATATTACTTATGCTAGTAAAAAATCAGTAGAACGTAATGAAAGAAAAACTAAACAAAAGATCATATTTTTTCTCGAAAGCCATAAACATCTTAATTAGTATGCTTCTTAGAAAATTGTTGGTAAAATAATGATTATTCGAAGGGGTGGAGGATGAAAAAGTAATCACAAAGAAGAAAATGAACTCCAACTATGCTAAATGCTTTCTTGAATAAAGGCATCCACTGTTCTAATTTCTTTCTGAACATAAACCGTGATCTTTAGATTTTTCACAACCTGAGATATTTCCTCCTGAGAATTTACTAATTAGAGCCATTGACATACAAAGGGGCCGATAATTCTTCCATCGCTTTGAGTGCAGGCGACACAAGCAAGGATTTATTGGCACAAGAACCCCATTCAGCTGCAGTAGAAAAAGCGGTTTGACTGATTGACTACCCTATTTTATCACTTCCTGCGGACAGGGTCATCGTAATTGCACCTGAGGGAGTGCTACTACCACTATCATCGGGCAGATTTACGGGAATGAACGGTCAACATTGTATTCGTCCATTCATTGGTGGCTGGATTCCTTTGAGAAGCCGCTGTGTAAATGTAGTCTCCAAGCATTTAGAGATTGATGTTTGTATAGCAATTGAGATTTGCCATCACCTTTGTACAAAGAGCTCGTCCTGGTTTCTGAGTGATTTTCAGCGGTTTAATTTTGAATGGATGAAATAGTTAGAGTAAATTTCATCATCTTAGATGCATCTTAAGTATGAACTTTAGGATATTGTAATATAATACTAGAGAAAGTGTAATATTTACATATTTTAAAATATTATGTAGCATTTCTTAAAGAATGAGATAAAATTTCATTTGTAGCTATACTCCAATTATAAGAAGGATTAATTTGCTTACTGAATGTGTTATCAAAAAGACTCTCTGTCATCTAAATTTTGCCAGGACTAGGGGGGGGGAGACATCACCGTTTCTTCATGTTCATAATGGCATTCATGAATATCTTTCAAATAGTCATTTCCTTTGTTATTATTAATCAAGTTATTTTTATTAGATTTTATGAGTGTATCCTCACATACTATGTCATGATAACATGAGAAAACCTAATTCATGTGTTTTTTTATACATAATATTTTTCTTCATATTATTATTCCAAATAATTTTTCTATGATATTTCAAAGTAGAAAATCTTTGTTAATGGTTTCATTTAATAAATTTCTTATATGTTTGGAAATTCTGTATACAGTTATTTTTTAATGTAAATATTTTGGTGTTTAATGAAATTCCCACCATATGTTCATTAAACTATAGCAAGTGATAAGTGATATGGATAAATTGGTAGGAAATGATTTTCTGTTCTGTCATCTAAATATGAACACTCAGTCATATTTCAACGTGAATTGCTCTTACTTTATTTCAGTAAAGAACGAAATACTTTTATTCGTAGTTACACGATTTTTATAATAGCTAAGAAGTAAATAATTTTATCATCTAAAAAGTTAATAAGTATTTTCAACTTTATAGCATAAAGAATTTGCCGTAAAGAAAAAATGAATAAAGTTTTTTTTTACTGAATTTTTAAATATAGCTGGGTTTTAGAGCACTAGTTATTTTTTTAACTTGAATAAAAACATTTTAAAAGCTATTTTAAAATGAAAAGAAATAGAGTTTGTAAAAATCTGGGAAAATCTGCCTAAAAATTAAACAATCATCTTTACTTATACATGTTTAGAAATTCAATTTATGGCTCAGTAATAAAATATGACTTTGCTTTGAACTTCTTAATTAATATTTAGCTTTAGATTACAAAATACATCAATATATATTAAATTTATATCCCAACAAGGTATTCATAACATCTATTGCATAGCACACGAAACTTAATAAAATTATTATGCATTAATTAAGTGCTTCCTTTGTAATTTTCAGAATTTACGCTTTATTATATATCCATGATTCTCTTAGCACCACAAGCAATTAACATAGAACACTTAAACTAAAACAAAAAAAGCAAATTAACGATAAAATATTCTTTAGAAAATCTTATGAAATGCCAATAATGATATTTTATATGTTTACTATGTTCGTGTATGTATGTGATAGGTTTAGTATGCAAATAAACAAAAAGCTATTTTAACATTATATTTGGTAAATAAGATCACTTAAATAATTAATTATTATAAATTTCTAGAAAAGCAGACCAATAATCAATTAATTTGAACTTAAAGTTAGTATTTCTTATAACTAAATTAGATATTGGTGATTATAAGAAATATTGCATAAAATATAATGTAATGGGATTTATTAAATATCAATATATTTCAATATAAATTTGGTTTGTAGACTACTATTTCGGTGATAATAGTTTTCTATAAGGTACATGTTTATTAAAATAATATTATACCTTAAATTGCCATTTTTTGTACGTTTGAAGGATTAGTATTTGGCAATGGAATGAAAAACAATATTTAATATGATTTCATAACCAATATCATATTGAACATGGGAAATATTAAAATGTTGACATTTGGTTTATTTGTCAAAAGTACCAAATATAGAAATTAAATCTGTTAAATTTGTGAAGTAAACATAAAGTTATAATTTATAAAAATTAATGATATACAAAACTATAGTAGAAGGACTAATCGAATTTTGCTTAATTACTGATTTAATATTTCTTTATTTATTGTATTTTTTTAATATTTTCACTAAAAGAAAAAAAATTAGTGAGCTATAAAAACATGCGATCGATTTATTTAGCCAATGAAGTACATATTTAATAAAGGTTCTTGCGCATCTAAATTTACGAGGGAAACTTTATCATCAAAATTTATAGATACTAAAAGGAAACTAAAATATTTTTATTTCTTTGAATAAAGTTCCTGGGGATCTCAGTAATTAAAAAATATATTTCGTATGAATTTTAAATCTCTCATTATGATAATACTTAAAATATGCAGTTACAACATAGTCCTCTATAGCATTTAATGTTTTTTGCTTATAAATTGCTTTTATTTCTGTAAAAGATCTATTATTATAAATGATATTAATTCTAATCTTGTAAAATGAAATAAATTATTAAACTGAATTGTTTATAATTTAGCTGTGTATTTATTAGCTGTATTTTCTATGATATATATAAAGAATAAAAACAATGCATGCTATTATTTATCATTTTCATACGTTTTATAAACATTTCAAGAACATTTGATTTTCAAAATTAATACGTAATAATTTTAATGATTGATATTTCAATAATGATTTTTTGATAAAAAGTTTCGATGTCCTGAATGTATTTAATTACTACTTGAATACTTCATCTTTCATTAAGTGCTAATTATTAAATAGGATAATTAAAAACATTAAACATGAAGCATATTATTATCTGATAATATTAAAGTATGTGTCTTTCCTTGATTTCATTTTTCTATGATGACAGTTTAAATGTGGATAAGAAAGCTATTTTCCCCTTCCACGGTTGATATTATTGAGTTTGGAAATTAAAAAAAAACGACATCATTAATTTTCCACATACGATTTCATCTGATTTAGTAATAAATTTTGTTTTGAGAAGAAAGAGTTTAAAATTCCTGTCCCTTAACGATTTCATATGTTTTCCTCTATGGTTTCCTGGAAAACAGAAATTGAATGACATAAAATGAGAAATACAGCATTCACTATAATTTTAACTGAGATAGCCAAAATATTATATACCTTTAATATTGATATACCTTTAATCGTCTTCAGTATACTTTATTTGGTGAAGAAAAAAATATTCTAAAGAATCAAAACAACGAGTCAATATAAAGAAATCCTTATTAGGTTACAATAATTTACACTCAAATTTTAAAATGTTTGCAACATATTATTTATTTGGATACCTTTTTTTAAATTCATTTTGAAACATATAGAATGAAAATTCTGTTTATATGAAATGTTTTATTATTTATCTCAGGACAATACCATTATATTATTTTTCAACAAGAGAATGCGACACATACTATGAAGGATACATATCTTTTGTGACCATGGTACTTGCATGGTATTCCAAAGTTTTCTATCCTTGCCATCCTTTCCAAATCAAAATATTGTAAATCCAGAAACATGCGCAGAAAAGAATGCCACTAGCAATCATTCAAATCCCCGATCAACTTTCATACTCTACCTCTTAAGCACCGCCTCAGTATCTTTCCTGTCATAGAATCTATTTCATCCGTTATCCAAAAGTTATGAACATTTTAATGTTTCTACATAAAAGTATATTTTCCACCTTATCCTTGTCAGAAGAGTGAATATAAACCTTGAATGAATAATGGCAGGTACCGGTCCAATATTCTTCGACTTATTCTTGAAAAGACGATGCTAGGACGGGTGGGCAACAGCACTCTCACCCCCATCAACCGTCATCGTAAAAAAGCGGTAACAGCAACTTTATGAAATCGATTGGAAAAGCTGTGAAACGTTAGATGCCGCATTGCTCAAATACCCGGAGGTGATTTAGGGGGTAAGAAGGGTGTTCCACAAGCTGTCTTTATTATCATTCGGAATGTACGGGTGCCCGGAAGTCACGTGGCGCTACATCTTCTGCATAATCTTTGAATGGATTGTGATACCTGTGAAGAAAGGTCTTTATTGCGGGATCAGTATTTTCATTGAATAGCCTCTAAGAGAAGTAATGCATGCCATAGAATACAGAGTATTCATTAGTTTTATGGAACATAGCGCAAATAAAATCTTTGAAAAAGTGACGGCTTCGCGGCACCTATGGTTGAAGCATTATTTTTCTCCACATGTTTAAAGATTCAGGGAGTAAAGCACAACTCATTCTCTATAAAAAATGTGGGACAATTCAGGATAAGGAAAAAAGTTAAATCAACCTTCTTATAATATTAAGTAAGCTTCTGTTATATTACTATTTTACAAATAAAACTTATATAAGGTGGTAAATTAGTTTTTAAAATCAACTTCAATCTCTTTTTTTTTGGGGGGGGGAAGGAAATTTGTAAAAATATTTTAAGAAATAAAAATTTAGTTATTATAGTGGCATATTAAGAATAACTTTTTACATTGATGTATAAAATTACTGAATTAATTTCATAGATTACTTTCTAAGTAAAATCCTTCTTAAAAAAAGCGAGATATGAATTTAAGAAACACTAAAGAGTTTTTAATTTTAATTTGATTATAATTAGATACTATAAAAAACAAAAACATAATTATGTTTCCCTTTCTCTTATACTTCATTCTTTTTTGAGATAATTAAATTCTTCTTTTAACAACCTTACTGAATACTTAGTTGAAATGATAGAAAAAAAATCTTTTAATGATTGCTCTTTTATTAAATATATGAAATATATTATTTCAAAAATAAGTTTTATATTGTTGAACAGAGATATCATAAAAAAGCAGTAGTTCTCTTTTGAATTAATGTTATTATATTCTTTGTAATATGGATTATTTAAAATATGGAACTAATTACTGAGTTAAATAAAAGCTGGAATTGGATGTTTAAATCATATATTTAAAGTAATTTATTTTAGAGCCTTTTTTGAAATATATGCGCACTATTATACATTCTTTATTTGACAACGGTTGCACTCTTTCTTTAAATCACCTTAGTCTTATGAGAATGATGAAGATAACTTCTACGACATGGATATATATATTTTCACTAATAATTAAACTAAAATTGTTATTGAGCACCCATGTATTTGAAAAGGGGGTTCCTCTTTTGTGGATTTCAAAGGTGATTGTGTGATTTTATAAAAGGAAAAATAAAGTCATTTTAGGATAATTTAGCTCTTGAACCTTCAAGAAATGTTGCAGAAGCCCTTAGATGTTATTATGCATATTAGTTTTTATTTCACATTTCGCTTCCATTAATAATTCAGAAGTTAAGCAATATCTCTTACCAAATAAAAAATATATCCTGTCAAGTTAAAATATATTCGGTTAATACTCCTTCTCTAATGCACAATGGGCAAATCAAACACTTGTATACCATACTTCTGAAGCATTCTCACACACTTCACAATAAACTTATATTCCCCTACAACTACTTTAAAATTGACAATTAATAAGACCGAGAATAACTTGCATGGAATTGATAAACAATGGTTAAGAGTTACTTTTTCTTTAGCCGAGCGGCAGTAAATAATCACCAAAAAATTTGGTGGTATTTTACATTATTTTGCGATTATTTTGCTTTAAAATCGCTGTTAGAAATTTGGCAGAATTCTACATTATTTGGAGATTTTTCACTGGTGCATTGGCTAAAGGAAAAGCACCGGTTAAGAAATATAGAAATTTAGATTAAACAAATTATGTTTTGAAAGTATATCTTCATGATTCCTTTCGGAAATATTTTGGTGCATTTTTACTGAATCTCACATGAGAATAAGTATCATAGGAGCCTTTTTTTCAACATATTTATATTAAAATTTGATGCAGAATTAAAGTAGTAATTTCACGATAATACACAAAATTTCACTGTTTTAATTTTATTGTTTTATACATCATTGTATTTACACTCATACGTAAGCTCATACCGACAGATTTTCAATCTTTTAAAATATTTGATTCAAAATAAAAAATAATACAATTTTTTGATGAACCTGACACCAAATTTTCACTGTCTTGTTCTTTGAGATAACTGTTCAAGCTATAGAGATTTCTTGTATTCGAGCAACCAAAACGATAGAATTCTTAGGATTGAATATTTTTCGGAATATGAAAATATCTGCAGATTGGACCATAAGTCTATTTGTCAAATTTCAACGTCTAGCGAAAACATTTTTGTGTAATTATACTGACAGACAGATGAGACACAAAGTCAGAAACATGACTTTTAAACTCAAGGAGACTTAAAATTAGATTAGATTCATTGAAATCTTGACAGTTTTAATACTTTCTTTATATAACCTACATGAAAAAGTAAAAAAAAATTACAGTTAAATATTTTCTATTTCTTTTCTTAAAGACTCCATGTGTAAAAAGAGTTTGCAAATCTGTATTTTCGTTTACATTAACAAATCATTGAAAAATGTCACGCAAATCATTATGTTATTTAAAGAAAAGGGGGCAAGAAAATTTACTTATTTATTTGTTAACATTTATTTCATGCTTTGATATTTAAACCTACTTCTTGAGAAATATAATATTTGTTGTTGCTGTTTTTAAACAGGACGAGGAAGATAATAAATAATCATTAAGTATAAGATATTCTCCCTCTCCCCTTTTCCTCAAAAATGCATAATATTTCATATTATTTTTTTATTCCATATATTCATTAATGCATATAATTTTTTTCCAATGAATTTTAGACGTTCTAAATATTTTTTGAACAACATCTTTTTATAACTCTTTAGACAGTACAAAATTTCTTAAAAGACAGTAGAAGAAAAGATGTATACTCAAGAACTAACCAGATTTTGTAAACTATTAATGGAATATAAAATTTTTGTCAAGTTCATTCTCACTTCCAAAATTTTTGATTCTTAAAAATAATCACCATTTTTGTGTGTTTGAATCCGGATTCTTAGTTTGCCAATTTATTCGCTAAATATGGTTAGTTTTAATGCATGATTGAAAAACGAATGAAATGATATAAGAGGATAATTATACGTTAAAGTTACTGAATGAATGTGAAAAAAATTATTCCAACTACAGGAACGTGTAAATTTCAAAATTATGTATTTTTCTTCTTGTTTTTTTACCTCTTGTTAATGATACAGAATTTTGAATTCATTTAACTCGAAATATTATAACAAATATTCATCTAAAATAATGTATGATGTATTTTGAAAAGCATCATTTCCTAGTGCTCAGTTAAATGGAAAATCGATTTTATTGAATTTTCTCCAAGACGCTTACGTTCAGCTTTGAAAACTATTGCAATAGTTCTTGGAAGAAGAAAGCATCAAAATAACTACGTTCCGAACTTTAATGTTTATCTGGTATTGGAGCTAAAAAGTGCCTTACAGTATAGAATAACGTCAGCTCTTTTCCCAAGAGTCAATGATCTATTGCTACCAGTCCGTAAAATGCAGCTAGCTGACTGACCTATATCCTTCAGAATGGTCGTTTGAGTCCCAAGAGTATATAGAGACTAGACATTAATCGAAGTTTGAGGATTAAGTCAGTAGCCCCTAACACGCTGTCCGGAGTTTCTTCTTTTGATATATGTTAACCGAGACTCTGAGACATTCAAGTAAGGATTTCAATAGAGTATGAAAGTCAGACAAAAATATTTGGAAAACAATAGTAAAGTATATAAAATCGATTTTTCTTTAAACAATGAATAATGTATATGTATCTTTGTCTCATAAAAAAATTATTTCATTTGGAATGTATTCTGACACTAAGTAGTTTAAAGGGACAGAGCTACTAAGATATGGAAATGTGTTTTGGATGTTGGTTTAGCAAAATTTAGTTGTATTAAAATTGTATTCAAACTCAAACCTAACCCTTTTTTAAGATGGATCAAGTAATTTTGAAAAGATGGTGTGATGAGCTGGCAATTCTTTTTCAAAACTTCCGTATCATAAAATCAAAATGACATTTTGTTTGACAGGTTTAATGCGCATGAGCCGGCTTTCTGGCACAGAGGTAGCGCGTCTGCCTCGTGTTCTGGAGGTCCCGGGTTCGATTCCCGGTTCGGGCATGGTTGTTCTTCTGTGTGCTATCTGTGAGATGTGTGAATGTGCCCCCCTGTAAAAAGGGGTTGTGCAAGCGAATGTGGTGAGTGGGTAGCAAAGTCGTACTCTTGGCCCTAGTTGACGCTACTCAAATACAAGAGACGCTTCATTCGGCTTAAATCTGCTGCTGGGTTTAGCAGCGGGCTTGTCCGTGACAAGTGCCATTTGACACACACACACACAATGCGCATGAGATTTTGTGGCGTTGTACATAGATATTATGTGCCCCACAGACTCGGATTTTGAGTCTAGAATTCACTAGACTTGAAACCAAGATTTTTCGTTCAGACAAGGAGCATACAAATTTGCATGCACCTGCGGTGCTCTTAGTATGATAACTTAACAACATAAAATAAATATTTCATATGTAGAAATAGCTGGAAATCAAACTGGAAACAATTTGAAATCAAACATTTTTTTACTTAATTTACTTTCTATGTTTCGAATGTTTTTTGTAATTTTAAAAAACTAAATAATTCTTGCATTTCCTTAAAAAAGACATAGTTCCGCATTTCACATGTATATTAATTTTTTAAAAGAAAATAGGTAGTTAATTTTACTACACTGTATTTCCTTTTCAACATCAGTTTTACTGTACATAAATATTTAATTATGCTTAAACTGACCTAATGATTTACAAAGAAAATGAATGACCGGGATGGCCTGGTTGATAAAGCGTACGACTCGCACTCCTTAGATTAAGAGTTCGAAACCCACCGGCCAAAAAAAAAAAATTCCGCGAGCGTATGGTGACTGGCACTCGTTAAATCTGTTCGTGGTCACAAAGTTCTAAATATCGAGGGTAATATCACTGGGGGTACTGGGTAAGAGGTAATCGTTCTCTGTTCCATGTCTAAATTACGATCTGAGATTAATGAATGAATTTGCATGAATGTAGTCCGCCCCTTAAAAAGGGTTGTGACGTGTGTGTAGCTAAGTCGTACTCTTGGCCCTAGATGGCGCCTTATAAAACAAAGAAACGCATTTCTTAGGCTTAAAAATCTGCTGATCGTATCAGCGGGGGCTTGTCCGCGGCAAGTGACATTAGTCACAACACAAAAAAAGGAAAAAAAAAAGTTATATGTAATTAACGAATCTCAACAATAACTCACATGTTTAATTATATATATATATATATATATATATATATATCGAGAGAGAGAGAGAGATAATATACATAAAATCTTCAAGCATTAAAAGCAGAAAGGTTATATGATTATTTATTAAAGTTAGCCTAAATACCTGAATTGTAACTGAAAGTTTTAATCGGCCACTTTATTCTTCATGGATTATGTAGCAATATCTTATTAATTATTATCAAATATTTTTGAACTAATATAAAAACTGATTTTGTAGTTATTAAGCTTAAAACTTTAATAATATTTATAGATTTTAGTTATGCATTAAAGTAAGGATTTTTTTTTACAACCGATAATATACAATAATGCAAATTTATTTGCCGTGACAATCAAGTCACATTTACAATAAGGACCTTTTCATTTCTTGAATGAACCGTATTACCTGTAATGACCTTTATTTGTTTCCTCCAAAAATGCTCTAGACACATTTGATGGAATCTTGTTTTGATCCTCTGACTGATTCAGGAATCGTATACACCAGTATTCACAATAAAAGTTAACAAAGATTTTTTTTACATAAATGTTTATTAAGGGTGAAATTCTCCGTTTAAAAATGGAGCATAGATATGAAGAAAATTTTATTTAATTACTTAATCAAGGGAGTTAATTATTTAATGAGTTGTGTCTTTATCAAATTGGTTCTACCCACTACACAACTTCTCTATAGCTATAGAGGTCTCTATTTGGAATGCAGTAAGGAATGTAATGGGGTCACTGGTTTTCTTTTCATAAAATACAGACACGAATCATTTTTGAATCAGAAAAGCGTCTCATCTATATATAGAACATCATATCACTGAATTCGGACACAAAAAAGATTTTGGTTTCACTCTGCCGAAATGTTTTCATAGTTTGCTGAAATTCGCGGAACATCAATAGCGGAATTTCTGGAAAAATCTCTCTTGTACAGATTTTGGAGAATAATGATCCTTGAAGCATATATTTTAGTAGTGGAGCATAATACTTAAATAATTGGGAATTTTCAGCTTTTCTATGGTGACTTGCTAATGTACCTAATAACGATCGTAATTGGCTAGAAACGCTTTTATTTAATTTTTTACAGTCCTTTAATTATCGATGCGATATTTGAAATGTATTTCCAGAATGATGGTTGATGTTATATTTAGAATTTACGGGTATCTGATTCTAATATCCACGTAAATTTCATTTATTTTTAAAAAAATATTTCATACCTTACGAAATTGTGCAAACTCGTACAAGAAAACTCAAGGAGTGATTTTGTGAAGATGAACGGATAAATCAAACACCAGTTTGTATTTCCCATGATTCTCTCTACAAACCATGTGCATTCATTACGGTCATGATTAATTATATTTTTTCTTAATTGGCAACACAATTAGTATTTAAGAAAATTACTACTTGAAAACATTCTAAAAAAAGGGTCAGTCTCTCTAAATAAAAAAAAGCATATTTGTCTATTGGTTTAGTACAGCAAAATTCTTTTTAGTACAATTAAATATTTTATTTACTTTGTTCAAGTTTTATGGGTACTTTTTCGTTAGCTGGGCGCCGGTGAAGACTCGCCAAATAATGTGAAATTCAGCCAAATTTCTAACAACGATTTTGAAGCAAAAAATCGCAAATAATGCAGAATTCCGCCAACTTTCTTTGGCAATTTTTTGCTGCTCCCAGCTAACAGAAAAGTATCGTTTTATTTTATTCCTCTGAAAATCCATATATTATTGTCTTACACAATATTAATTAAATTTGTCTGTAGTTGAATTCCCTCTATGATTTTTTTATGTATTTTTCATAATCTCTTATTTTTTACGCAATGGGTATCAATAAATATTTTTCATATGGTGCGTTTAGAAAATGGTTGCTTTTATGTTCAAATATATTTTCTTAACAGTGATTGATTGCACAATTACTAATATTTTGAATTCACTTTAATTCTTATTTTACATTTTAGCATAGTTTAGGATACTGCAAGAAACTTTGAGGTTTAATATAATATATTCCTCTGAATAGGATCTTTTTTTAATAGAAATATTCCTTTTGATTTTTTTAGAATTTTACTTAAAATTAAAGTCATTCTAATATTTAAAACTTAAAAGGCTATTATTCTAATAACTTTAAATTTTATAAAATAAAATCTTGTTTGAGAAGAATGTTTGAAATGATATAGTACTAAAATCCTGCAAAAGTTATTCATTGATTGATTCTAAAAAATTATAATCAAATCTTATGAAAACGGCGTACTTTAGTTATGAAAGTAAAATGCATAATGAAAATAGTTTTATAGATCGAATATTTTTTACTTATCCTCCATCAAGATTATTATCACCGTGAATAAGAAATTAAAATTACAACCGTAATTGGATTTTTTTTTTTACAGAAATACACGATTCCCAGCATTTCATCAATGAGCCTACAACTGCACGAACGGAGGCTATCAAAGGTGAGTTCCTCTCTTTGAAATCACGACGAAATTAAACTTTTTCATCCGACTTCTTTTATTTTTCACGAAGTATTAAATGTTTTTCTGCGAATGAAATTGGATGCTCATCAAGGAAAAATAATTTTAATGAATTAGGATTTAATACATCACCTGGACGATCAAACGCATTAAAATAAAAATGTTCAGTGACAGGATTTAACGAAGCTTAATTAAAAATTTACTTTCTCTGCCAAATAAAACGACAGCAGTAGAAATATTTCGTCGAATACATTTTTCCACAACGTATTTAATTAAATGTTACATATTTTCTTTCATGTTGTCCTTCTGATTAATTTGAAATGTATTTATTTTTTTTTCTTGCCATGATGGCTGAAAGATCCAAGGAGTTTCTTAAGCAAATCTTTATCTACAATGTATATTTATGTAAATTAATCCTGTAGTAAAACTTTTTTTTAATTTTTAGTATTCTTATCTTTCATTTCATGATAGTTAAGCTTATCTGTTTCTTTCCGCTCCTTTTCGATGTTCTCATTAAGTTTTACAAGAGTATTTTGGGAATTTAATCGATTCTTTAGAAATTCTTTTGGTTTTCCTTAACTATATAAACCTTACATTTTATCGGAAAATTATATTGGTGATTTATTTATTTATTAGCTATAAAGTATATGTTAATTAAAGGAGAACATGTAATTATATGCTCAGATTTTTAGATAAACATAAAAGACATGTATTTAAATCTTTTTATATAAAATGCTAAGCTTATATTTTAAATCTTGTAGAACTTAAAGTTATTTTCAAAAGTTACTAAATTTTTGCCGATAGTCTTACAAAGTATCATTCTATCATATTGCACATTGTATACATCAATGAATAGAATTGAGAACTTATTTTAAATGAATTTCGATTGTCATGTTTTCTCAAAGAATAAAATGCTACTTGTTATTCAGAATTATGGCTAAATGAATGTAATTTTTTTGCGGATTATAAGTACTTACTAATTTTATCATATGATGAACATATTTATATGAAGCTGCTACATAGACGTATTTCTAATTCCTCTTATTGCTAAAAATAAACACAAATTTAAATAGGAGCATTTAATACATCTTTAACAAGTATTGTTAAAGTTTATTTTACATGTTGAATCAATAAATATACCAGGTATTATTGATAGTATTAATATTTCAAGAACACAGTACAACAATTATTTTTAAAAATCACGAGCTTTTATTTATATTTTTAATTTTAAACTTCATATAACCTTTTTTCCCATCTTAATTTTCAATCGATTAAATAAATTAGAAATTGAACGCTGAAAGTGGAGATTTGAATTCGTTTAAAATATTTAATTCTTTGTATTACGATAGAGCCGCCTGCTTTCAATTATTATTTTTTTTTAATTTGGAAGCTAATAAGAGTCGATCTAAAGTTCATTTATTTTACTATTTGTTAAAGGTGTGTTGTATTCTTATAAATATGACGATATAAAAATTTTTTTAAATATGTAATGAATAAAAACTTTTAAAAACCATATTTTATAAATCATGTTGTTTTAACCAAACGCTATGTAAAATTATTTTAGGTTAAACATTTATTAGCGACTTTTTATTTTTCCTTTTTAAAAAATATCCTGTAATTCATGTTAAATTTTAATAAAAATGATCATCATTCGAAACAATTCCAATTTTAATCAAATTCATTTGTTTTATAGTAATTAAATTTAAAAATTATAAAAAAAAATTGATTAACAATCAAGAACCAAAAAGTGAAAAAAAAATTGGAAATTTTTGGTGTGAAATATTTTTTTAAATATAGAAGCTGTTGAAATTAAATTAAGCATGCGAGATAAATGAAAGCCATTCAGATAATCAAAGAAGTATACACCAAGCCAGAAATATGCATTCAGTTGGGAATTTATATCAAATATTTTATTAAAATAAAAGAATTACAGTAAGTCAATTTCTTTGTTTTCATATTCATAAATAAAAATAATTACTTAAGATGTAGTTTAGTAGATTCTTACATTATATACTGAATACTGAAGTAGGAAATAATTTGAATTGTTGCATTATTTGATCGATAATTGTTATTATTTCAAGAAGGCATTGACAATTTTAATGCACGTTTTTCGCATAATGCTCTTATACTTTAAGACCATACTCATCCACATTAATAATATTCAAAACGAGACTATTTGAAAAAAATATATGGCACAATGCTATGGCTTTAAAGTAAATTACCATATCTAACATTCCTTTCAAAATTTTATCTAATTTTATAATGAGAATATATTTTTTATTGCTAGTCTAAAATTTATGTTAATAATTTATATTTATAAGCACACCTTAAAAATTAACTGCTAGAAAGTAAATATCTATTGATCTAATTTTTCTGTTATTGATAATAAGAACGAAGAAATGTTTCTAATGCCAACTATCACAGATAACTACGGAATTTTTAAAAAATTTGAAATTTATTATTTAATATAAATTATAAATAATCTTTACGAATTAAGATTTAAAAATATTAATTTCATTATGAAAACTTATTAGAATTTTTCAAATTTTCACTTATTAATAAATAAATATTTTTCTCCACGTAAGGTGGAATCATCAATTGAAATAATTTAAAACTATTTGAACAGAATCACAACTAAATCAATTTCAACTACCAAAGTTTTTATAAACTTCATTCTATAAAATATTATTTAATATTAATGCATATCCAGATAATTGCGCCTTCAGATTTAAAAATGATACTTCTCATAGAAAGGAATTCAAAGTAGGTTTTTTTTAAAAGAAATATTTTATGCAACGAGATGCCGTTTCATTAATAAAATAGAACAGATATTTATAAAAGAAATAACAGATTTAACATTAAAGAGTTAAAAAATTCACTGAATCAAAAATAAATACTTTCATTTTCAAAGTTTAATGAGCAAAAATTCATAACTGTTTTCAATCATTAACAGTAATTTAAAGTGAAACTTCATTTGTGTATAATCATTTATTGAGAATGCTGAATATCTGCATACATAAATTAAATACTCTATTTTTTTAAAAAAAACATTCATATTAATTAAGAATTCGTATGATCTTTTCTTGTATTCTGAAACTCAATCTAAGAAAATGTTCTAATTAAAAGTTGTAGAATTAAGAACAATAAACTCTTCTAATAAAGGCAGGTCCAGTTTTTACGTATTTAATTACTTGGCTAAATAAATTAGGAATAAAGTAATTAAATTTATTTGCTGCGTCCTGATTTTTATATTTTTATGATCCAAAGAGACTTTAAAAGCTAGTTTAAAATTTGAATAATTAGAAATTAACTTACATTTGTTTCTTGGTACTCTTAATGAGTTACTTTCAAGTACATATAGGCCAGTTTACTACAAATTCAAAAGACCGGATTAAATTAATTATAATGAAAGGAATTTAACTTGAAAGATTCTACTTCTAAATGAATGGACTAAATTAGAATTAAAAAATATTGTAAAAGGAAATAACCAAGCTCAAATTAGCAAAACTAATTATTTTAATTACTATAACTTTTTTTTATCTTTCTATATATATGAATTTACATATTCTAGCCCTCTCAAAACTGAACCTTCTTTTGATTTTGGATGATAATTGAATGTAAATAATCAAAATTTCATATTTTGGGAGCAGTTAATTTTATTCAAATCTGAGCAAACATTTTTTTTCAGCATATCTGTTTAAGGTAATTATATTTAAGTTTATATTTCGTTTATTTTTTTTTTTGTTGTGAGATAAATGTGTTACGCAAAATTAAAGTCTAGAAAAAAATGGTTTACAAAAATTGGTTTTAAAATTCTGAATACAGATAAGATAGCAAGAAATATCAAAGTTACACATTTTCTAATAATAATTTAAAATTCGTTGCTATAATGATGCTATGTTAATTCTTTATAACTATTTTATGAATGTACAACATGCGGTTTATCAAAGATATAAAAAATAATTATTCTTCTGAACTTTCTAATAAATAAAAATTTTCTTAAGCCCATAATTTAAGATGAAAACTTGAAAGGAGCCTCTGAATTGCAATATTTTTAATACTTGTGCACTTGTATTAGTTGAGGAACTCGATTTTTCCTTTATGCTATGTTGAGTAATTATTAAGAAATAATTGATTCTATTTTTGCTTAATATATTGTATCTGATAAAATTATTTATGTATTTAATATGAATATCAAATATTTTAGAGAAGAATTTCAGGATCTTTCAGTATAATTGGACAATCATACGAAAGAGATGTTTAAAGAAATCTAAGAATTGCATTACTTAAAATTATATATAATAACTAGCAGTACTCACATGACGTTGCCCAAGCTTGGCATAGCTTCCAAGAAGAAAAATTAGATTTTAACTTAAGACTAGTTTTCATCTGATATAATATAAATATGTTAAGCAACATGAAACAAACATAACAATAAATTTAAACATTACCAAAAATAGCTACAAAACAATTCTTATAGCACATATTTAGAAATATTTATACTGGTACAAATGTAAAAATATGATTTGTCCGTAGACAATACACAGGCAATCATTTCGCTCCTCAGGAGATTCATTCTGTCTCCGAAATTCAGTCGCAGTGCGATTTAAGGAAAGACGGTTATTTCGCTCATCAAAATACTCTCCTTCCCTAAATGTAGGCATAATTTCTCTGATATTCGCTAACATAATTTTTCTTTCCTCTTTATTTTCCTTAACGCGCAACAAACGAAGCTTTATGACATTTAATGCATTCCCGCCACGGTTAGATTTCTTTCATTGGGACATAATGAGTGAGTTTGAATCTCTGTTTAAAATCAAACGTAAACAAAGAAATGTATCACATTTGCATACCACAGCTCTTACTACTTGTCCATGCGCAGATAAGGGCAAAGTTAAAATCACAATTATAAAACTCATTTTTTTTATTTTCGTATGACTTTAATGTACTAAAATCTTTTCCAACAAATGATCTACAAAAAGGTGTAAATATCTCAAATATCCGTTAACTATTTATCAAATGTTTGTGGTTCAAACTTGCAGACGCTTCCAGGAGACTTAATTTTATAGTATGTCTAGATTTTCCTAATTATTTTCTTGTAATACAGGTTTTTTCTATCAGAAATTTTCAATTGCCGCCAAATATTAGAATAAAAACATTATATTCTCTAAAAATTTAAATAAAATAACGACTTTTTAATGCAATGAGGTTTTTAGTGTTCAGAAAGATAGCGGAATTTATGGCAGTCACTTTCTATTTGGTGCTAGTAGTGCTACATGAGTATAGCTTTCCTCATTTACTTATTTATTGTACTTCGCTTCATTGAAAATTCATTAATATTGTAAATCTAATAGTATCAGTTAAATTTAGAGATTGATTTCAATTATGTAGATTCTAATACTATTGAAAGGAGAGTTTAGAAAATCGAATCTTTTTATAGCATAATAAAAATATAAATTCTTTGTTACTGAAATTTTTTATTAAGGGAATATATTGATGGCATCTACAAGTTTTCATGATTAATTCCAATAATTTAAACTTCAATGTTATTTAAATAATAACATTGAAGTTTTACATTATTTTTTGAACAGTGTTTAAAATTATCCATTTTAGAAATAATTCAAAAAGGACATAAATTTGCATTTTTTAAAAAATTTTAATGCTGGAATCCACTCACAATCTATTTTTATAATCAAGTCTAAATCTTTAATGGATATTTAATTATAACTTATTTTACACTCTTAGGTAAAGTTCCGCCAATGCAAGATGAATCTCTCACCAAAGAACTTGAAGATGACGTGGAACCCCCAATCCAACGTCCCAGTGTATCTGAAGGTAATGATAAACAATTGCTCTGCATTCTTATAACCAATAGCAAATAATTTCATACTCTCAAACTTTAATTGTGTTTCAAAAAACTAATGTCACGAATAAATTCAAACTCTTTTAAATCATATAGTTACAAACACATTCACAATTCTTCTTCATTTTAGTAAAGGTAATCATTCTTTTTAAAGAAAAAATTCATTAAGAATTTGTAAAATTATGTGTGACTAAAAGAAATCGAAAGATGGATGAGTGCAATATATTTTTTTCAAGGAGGTTTGATTACATAATTTGCAGAAAGAAAGGGAAGTAATATATATTTTTAGATTTTAAAAGGCCAAATACTAATATTGATAAGGTAACTAATGTGTAGAGTTTCAAAGAAGAATAAAATTTTTGGATACGAACAACTGAGGTTAATACGATGAGGAAGTGCTATCATATTATCATAATATTCTGATTCACTGAAATTATGACTTTAGTTATTTTTTAATCTGCGACATCACTTTGCCTCATAGTATGAAAACAAACAAATTAAAAATGTATTCCAACAATAAAAATATCAATTAATTAACTTAAAAAATTTATAGTGGTAGAAATATTTTTTGGAAAATTGTAGCTATCAATTACATGATAAAAGACAATAAAATTTATTTGCATTAGTCAGTTTTCCACAGATTTTTTAGGCTAATGAAAGGAAAAACATGATAACCAAAAAAGTAAAATTATACTATTATAAATATTATATAAATTAAATATTTTATTAATAATCTTGAAATCTAATAATTAATAATTGCCATCAGTTAACATGAGTATATATAAACACCCAATTATTATAAAATACGATGTATTTCTTGTACTTAACGTGTCATGCGACATTGCATTAAAGTTTCAATTACCTCTACAGCAAGGGAACAGTGACTTTACTTATTTATACATGTTAGGACTTCTTGATACCTTTAAAAAATTGAAAATATTCATTTATGATCTGATTAAAACATTTTGGAATTAAACTAATTTTTCCGTTCAGCTGTTTATTTTTTGCATATTGTGCAGTTTTCCTCATGAAATATTAAATACTGCTCATTTCAGTATTCAGAGACAACTATTTTTCAACAATTCTATATTATTAAGGGAAGAGACGCAGAAAGATGAGCGTATTTCCGGAATATTTCGCAATTCTCTGGCCATGACTTTCGCCTTATTAGATGCTTTTAATTCAATTTTTTTCACGTATATGGAAATATCGTATCTTTTCTGATCGCATTATTTTAATTCAATCTGCGAGTTATTCAAGTTTATTTCATTGTTAAATGTAAACCCCCCTCTTTTTAACGTTCCTCTCACCCCTATTTTGGCGAATTAAACCCTTCCTAAATTATGCACAAAAACGCGGAGAGTTTTAGAATCCTTTGTCAAACAATACATTAGTTTTAATTTCTTTCAATCTGCAAAGTATTTCACTGATCAGACAGACTTTATTCCCTATTTGTAAATATTCAAAGATTATCTAATAAAGTTTTTGAATTTGATTTTCTTTAAAATCTTATAATTGATTATCCAAAAAAAATTTCTATAATTGTGTATGCGGATAAGCATATTTTCGTATGAGCATATGTCCCAGTGTTATTTACACAGTTATGCTAATGGATCTTCATTTATCTTATTTGCTTTTTTTTTTGTATTTTTTTAAGTGCTATAAACAATGAACATTTACCAATCAATACGCACAGAAATAATTTTTTCAACTAAATAAAAATAATTAAAATTCAAAAATTTTGTTTTAACTTTTTTCTTTAAATCTGTCTGTAAAAATAAACAAAAAAATCTTGATAAAAAAGACGCAACTTTTAATATTCTCTTTCTTTGAAAAAAATTATAATGAAAGATTTTATTACATTGTTCGGAATTAATACATTTCGTCCGCTAATAACATTCTTGACAAAAGAACTGTTTATATAAGGAATACAAAAGCAATCTTTGTTATTTAAAACAAGAAAGATAAATAAGAAACAATCATTTGAATAGAAAAATGAGATGCCCTTATTTATCTACAAATATAAAAATAAATTATTCTGCGAAATCTTTATTTACTCTTGATGTAAGATATTTCTATCCTAAGTATGGTGGCCATAAAGTCAAATCTCTTATTACACACTAATAAAAGACGATGAAATAATTTCGTAGAGATTGAAATAAAGTACTCACCAAATAAGTTATATTTTGCCTTATTGTTTCTTTTCATTTTCAAATCACATGAAAAATGAGCTTCCTATAGTGTGAACGCAATAAAACATATATTTTATTAATTATTCCATGAAAGATGTTTACAAATTCTTACGAAAAGAACTATGAATTTCTTTTATTTAAATTGCGTAAATAATAAAGAATCAAGTTTATATTTATTACTAGCTATAACTGCGTTAAACAAAAAAACTCCTTTTTAATGCTATAAGTAGAAAAATCAATTTTGAGAAAACAGCGAAGCAGAATTATATTTTAAATTTAATCCAAGATTAGTAAAAGATATAATGTATATTATACATACATTTTGAATAAAGAAAAATTCAATATGGATTCGCAATTATATTGACAGAACAAAAGATAATTTTACTTAAGGGTGCATTCTTAAGAAACGAAAGATTTTTAGATATTTTCATGAATTAACATGTTCATGCAAGATACATAACTTATTACAAATACTTCTTATAAATAATAAGTCAAAATTATATTTTGTGAGATAAAAACAAGCATGCTAATGAAAAATTATAGCCAACCATATCAACTAAAAATCATAGCTATTAATATCAATTTTAAAAAATTATAACAACAAGCAATTTCAAATGAAGTAATAATTTAGTTTTAATATTTAGTATATCCTACTTTGCCACGAATAATCCATTGTTTTTTTATAGTTCCTGTTTTTAATTTTTTGTGTGGTGTCTTATGTCTTCATATAATGAATATAAATAATTCCGCCAAGGTTTTCATACCAATAACATTTATGGAAAGGCTTGTCATACAAATGTTCAATTAAGGCTTTCGGTTAAAGAAATGAAAGAACATTAGCATAGGAAAGTAGGCATACTTTATTAGGTCTATCTAAGTAAATATATTCATGTATTTAAAGGACAATTTTTAAATAATAGAATATAACAAAAAAAAACCAGTGCATCTAATTAATTTGCCAATAATATATTTTTGAGTGCAAAAATACATGACCTATCATATAGTATACTGTTTCATTTTTATTAAAATAATTTTTTCAGGCAAAAGTTGCCATTTGAAAATTTCAATTAAATTAATTGTATAATTATAGTATAATGCAAGATTTTTTACTATTATTCTCATATAAATAATAGTAAAATATGCAATAAATCCTCCAGAAATCTCAGAATAAATAAAAGCTATAAATGAATATAAATATAAAAAAATCTTTAGATTGTTAAGATAAACCAATAATATATTAAAATTTTTCAAAAATATTGGGAATAATTTAATTTACTCAGACTTAGAAGAAGTGAAGAGACAGTTTTCATTTTTGGCTCCAATTTTATAAAGATTTATAAATAATATCATCGTGAAATACATCATTGAACTATTTTTGTATAAATATGCTAGAATTAGAACTATCTTGTTTGTACATAAACTTATGGCTAGACATTCATTTCTACAAATGCTTGATTAGAAAATTCTGAAAGCATTAAACTTTTATTCTTGAATTTTATTGAAATTGAGAACTTTAGCTGAAGTGTGGAATTTTTAGATCGGTATAATATAACATTTACTATATTTTCATAATAAAAATAGTGATAATAATGATTTATAAGACTTACCAGTTTTTAAAAAATATCTTCTTCAAGGAAGAATTCATAATTTCTTTGAAGATTAATGACCAATATTATATATATTGTTGCCAGAAAATAAAATATTATTAAGCTAAAATTATTACTTCCAAATACATTTAGAATGCAAATTTTGTGAGATAGAATTGAAACTGTGATATTTTATTATAGAATAAGTAAAAATTGGAATACTTTTGCTTGTGGAAATATCAAGTCAATCAAAGATAAATTACTTTAATTTTTATTTTAACTACCCTTATTGTAGTTCATTTATTATAATCACATTTAATATATAATCGCATATATAATGATAATATATTCATATAATATATTCATATAATAAAATTCCATTTAAAATAATCACATTTCACCCTTGGGAAAAAAACTTTGTTCCTTGCTTTTAATTAACCTAAGTAATAAAATAAAGTATCTCATATAGATTTCATTTCTTAACTATTCTTAGTGAAATAGAAGAAAGACGAGTCCAATTCACTTTAATGAAATTGCAACGAATCAAATGTTTGATAAGGAAATAATATTTTACACTGCTTTAATAACTGTATTATAATTCATTTTGCATCAACAATTACAAAAAAGTTTATATAATCTCTTTGGAAATAATAGGACACGCAGAGTGAAAATAATAAAGTAGAAAACTAATTTTGATAATTAAAGGATGCTGAATTTAATAATACAGTAATAAATTAATTATGCTATGTTATAACTATTCATTTAATTCCTTACGTATTGTATTCACGGACAAAATGAAATCACATAATTAAAATATATATAAAGTAAATTATAAAAGGTTGGATAAAATGCAACTTTGTAATAATGTGTTATTCATTAATATTTTGGTGAATTAATTTGTTTCGTTGAATTAATTTGTTATTTCATAAGAGTTTCGCTGAATTAATTTTGATTTGGTTTCATTAATCTTATTTCATTCAATTACATTATAATTTGAATTCTAGAAGTTTGTTTATTGTATATCTGTAAAAGACTTGGGTTTTTTAAATTCTATAACCGAAAAAATGTTGTGTATTTTTTTAGGTGCCTCCAGTACTGCCGCATGGTTTCAAATCAACGGTGTAGTGTCTTCAGGATTCTACTGCCTAGTCTTTATGTTTCTAAGGCTTTCTGTTTCTTAAGCTAGATGGCAAACATTTTTGAACTGGTTTACCAATTACAAATAGGTGTCAAACTCTAAGTGTGCAGTCATTGCTCTACGAGAAAGACGATATATGTGTACAGAACAAAGAATATTCGTAAAAAGTTGAAATCTGAATACTCGTCGAGATGTTTTTTTACGAACCTCAAGACCTAAGCCAGCGTCCGGAGTATTACCAAATGTTTGACATGTACCATGGTTTTGCTGTCAATGAGCACAAATTAACTGACTTCAAGTCATTTGTAAAGAAATGTAAAAAATAAAAAAACGCTAATTTTTTAGACCGGAAAACACTATTGAAAAATTTGGAAAGAATGCCAATCCTGGTTTCAGAAAACAATGTATAATTTGGCTATTTTGAACCGAATGGCTAGTGAAGATAATAGTTTGGATCAAAGTTTGTACGAATCAGATAGTTTTTTAAAATGAAAATAAGCTAAGCGATTATACGAAAGAAAAATATATGCCTTCATTAGAGTAAGAATCAGCTATCGTGATGCAAAAGCAACTGGTTTCATATTTGGGACTGTGAATTTTGCTATGCAAATAGTAATAGAAAACTGCTACAATTGCATTATTTAAATACAGATTGGATGATAAAAAGCAATTTCTAGAATATTTTACAATAGCCATGAAAATATAATCTGTATTATAAGAGTTTAAAGAAAACGTGAAACCAAATAACTTTTTTTCTCAATAAATCATAATATTATTCAATATAATATTAAGAAAATTGTGATGAATTTCAGGCAACTTCCAAAAATTATAAATTTGATAGAAAAATAGTTTGTGATGATTGTATAAAATCACACTTGAAGTATTTATTGTTACATTTTCATTTATTTTATTTTATTGAATATATTTTATAAATTCATTAGTTTATACAGAGTTGAAGATAAAAACTCCAAAATGAAATTGTAATAAGTTCATTACGTCCTGAATTTTTTTTAAAAAAGTTTATATTATACTTTCAAAATTTTGAACTTGCTTTGAGATTTGTAATACTGAATAACTATTTGATTTCGATGAATCTCATTTCAACCAAATCTAATCCACAGACGTCTGAGCAAGAATCGTAATTCGTCTGAATCAGTTGCCCCAGTATCTGAAGATCTTTGGTACGATACGTGTATTCAGATATTATTATCTGACAAAACAAGATACGACTGCATTTTGCACTTAGGGACAAAATGATGTTACAAATCATGGGAAAACATGGAAGTCACAATTGTCAATGCTTCATATACATCGTTTTGTACTTAACACTGAATGTTTATATATTGTTGTATGTAAATGTCCGAGTGCTGTATATTAATTCATTGTTAAAACATACTTTATCTAATGTTGCTAATTCATTAAGAGTTTATATGGTAAGTATATAAATATATTTGTCTCAATAAAAGTGAACACAATTTCCATTGTTTAAATAATGCATGAGTTTGCCAATAATTAAAAAAAATATTTAACTAAAATGGAATGAAACTGTTTTTTGAAAAATAACTTTCAAAGATTCTATGATTTTTCATAAAGTGATTGATATTGAAATTAAATTTCTTGTCATTCATTTTACGATTCAACAATGCAGATTTGAAGATTTACAACAAAATAATTTGAATATTACTGATAGTATTTTTGTAGTATTTAATATTTATCTTTTTATTAAACTATTTTAACATAAAAATTAATTTGTTTTTATGTTAATCTGACTTGGAAAATATAAAATGTTTATTAAAATATGATGTAAAAATAATATTTCATTTCAGTGTTTAATTTTTTTCTTGTAATTTAGTATTTACTACTATTAATTATTGTGGATTGTTTAAATTTAAAATTTAACTATTTCATTATGGAGATCAAAATTCTAATTAATTTCATATGAATTATAAAATAACAGTTTTTTAACAAATCTGTAATTTCAATGAAGAATGATTTTTTAAATAAAATTCTAAATCCTTAATACGTAATATAAAGAGATTTCTCTAAAAACTACAGGCTTATAAAAATATTTATAAATTAAAAATATTTCAAATTTCACAAAATAGTTTCAATTAGATACGTAAATATTTTTTCTTCTTAAATTTATTTAGCAATCCTCATAATTATTTGAAATACAAATATGTTTCAATGCATTTTAATTTATTTTATATTATATAAAGAGAGAAACATTATTCTATTAAAAGTTACAAATGCAAAACATTCCACCAATTAAAGAAGTAGTGGAAATTTTAACTCTTGCATAATATCTGCAGAAAGAAAATTAATTGCCATTCTTTCTTTTGCCTTATGGAAGATGTTTATAAATACTAATATATATTATTATTCCAAAAAAATTGTATAAAAATTAAAATTGGACAATTTTTGATGTTTAATGTAATATATTTTGATCTTAAATTCTAGTAAATCTTATAAAAACAAATTTATATTCTTATTATTAAAAATTAAAATTACAGATATACTGATTCGTGATCAATAAAACAATTACTTACAATTTCAATATAATTTGCAACAAAATTCAATTAAATTTAAATGGATTAAGTTATTTCGTTTTACCTTGAGTGAAGATGTAATAAATATTGAAGTTGTCTTTTTACAAACTTTGTTGTCAATCAGTCCTAGGTGGAGAAATCAATGTAGTATGAGTGTTTACGATATTGTTTTATTACCAGCTCGGACTTTCGTAAAACTATGTCTTCCACTCTTCTGCATAAACACCTTTGCTTCAATGTTTCCTTCCCCCTTTCAATCGAGAACCCCCTGACATCCTGCAAAAATTGTGGAGAAAGTTAAAAACAGTGACACGAAGAAGAGTTTTATTATGAAGTAGATTTTAGATTCTTGGGATTGAACAACTGATGGAACGCCAAAAGTTTTATTTTTATATTATTGTGTATAATAATACATGATGTAAATATGTAAGTGTTATGTAAAAATAAATAGTAAAATAAAAGCTTAACTCACTGTTGCTGTTTAACTAATTTATTTTTCAGATTTTTTTGGAAAAAATTCTTAGCATATATGACAACATTTTATACATAATAAAAAATGACTAATTACTTCTATTTTTAGTTTATACTAATTTTAAGGAAGTTTTAAAATATATTGATTATTTTCTTTTATATTCTTTATTATGGATCATTTATATAAATGCTATTTAATCATAAAATTATTTGTATTTTGTTTCACTGCCAATGATTGCTGCTCATAGAAAAAATACAATTAATTAAAAATTGGATTTCTTATAATTAGGATCTGAAATAAATGTAGGGATATATAGAATTTATATTTTTATCGAGAATAGATAATTGAACAAATTTAGAAAATGCTGGATAAGCCACATTAAAATAAATAGTTGAATGAATAATTTTTATAGACATAAAAGTAAATTAAATTTAAAAAAATGTGTTGTTGTTCTTGCTAATCTCCTTGGCCTAAACATCTAAATCAAGTCCAAGAGACAAAGTCGCACTAAAAGAGAAAAAAACACTTCCATTCTCGTCCATTACTTGCTTCTTGGTGGCACCAATACAATCGATGATGTGAGAAGGGGAGACGATAGCCGAACAGTGGCAATGTGCATAACTTTTCTTTTTTCCTCTGAAGGTCAAACTTATAATATGGTCAGTCCTTAGTCTAAACAAGGCAGTTTGGGCCAGTCTCGAGTAAGTGCTGCGCAGGGAGAGTTCATGACACTCACCAGCATACCAGTCAGGTTTAGGTGGAATTCTCCAAGCCTTATTTATCTTAGGCAAAAACAGGGTATAAACCTCTGACTCTTAGATCAGTGGAAGAAACTGTAAGAAAGCAAGTACCTTCTACAGCAAGTCGATAGACAATACCATTTCCATGGATTCCTACATGTGAAGGAATTTATTGTATACTCACAGTGCTGACCTGGTCCAAAGCAGCCAGTTTAGCCATAACATCTTGCCCCAATTTATCCAAGGTCCGTGGCCAGTCTCTTAGATATTGGATGGAACTCTTGTTATCAATCAAAATACATGCATCGGACATTCCAGAGTCCAAGGCAAGGCCCAGGGCTTCATTAATGGCTCTAAGCTCTAAAAAAAGAGATAAATTCTGAATTTCTAAAGCAATATCTAAAAGTCTCGTTATTAATTTTCATATATCACCCCTAACAGTTCTTCCAGATCCGGATTTGCTTCAGCCGGTGTAGATAGTCAAAGCCTGGGAGGGGATATCCCTTTTGACCCCAAGAGCCAGTTATAAAAAAGTATCAAAAAGATATTATATTAATTTTATATTTCAGGTAAAAAATGTAATTTTTATTTCTATGAGATTGCCATATTCACCAATAAATGGTAAGAATTTGTATTAAAGCTTGTATAAATAATTTCTAATGCTAAATTCTTTAAAATCACATTTCGCTTGATTTTAAAACTAATTTGTCTTCTTTCTTAAAGCGATTTCGAATAAATTCCTCCGTTATTATTTCTTTCCTGAAAAGTGCCAAAGCCAAAACTCAGTGTTAATGAAATGAAAAATTTTAAGTGACGTTTCTTTATTAACTTATAGGAATTAAAATTGATAACGTATAGTAAAATGTTGCGCAATAAAATGAAAATGTCGACGAAATTTTTAATTAAATAGAGACGTTTTTTTAATGTAAATTTTACTGATGAATTTCTTAAATTAATGATAAAAACAAATAGGTACTATTTTACTTGCATCTTATGTATTCGTATTAAAGCACTTTAAAAAACATGTGTTCCCATTAATGCAATTAAATATCTATCAAAAAGACCAATAATTTAAAAAAAATCATCCTAGTATTTAATACATAATATTTTATATAAACGAAATACATAAAAAATATAAAAAAAACAATTTATAATTTTCAAAAAAATAAATAAATTTCGCCTTTTTTGGAATACATTATATTAATAGGAAAATTATATTTGAAATTTTTCTAAAAAGTAATATTTATTTACAGAAAAAATATCGAATCAAATATGAATTCAATTAAAGGCGTATAATACATAATAATTTTAGTCAAACATTATTTCGTTGATAGAATTACTTCTTCGTTAATGCCAAATAAATATTAATCTTGCTATAAAATTTCAAATTAATGGCTTGATTATCTACTAAGGCATTAAAATAATTCTACGAAATGCACTTTCTGCCGCATGAAATTTAAATGCATTTTAAGAATTACCATTACTCTACTGATTTGGCTGAAATGGTGTTTCACATTACCAGCTAAGCAATATTTAATAATAATTTATATCAAAATTAACAATTTATTATTATGGGCTTTAATAAATGGTTTACAATCATCTTGAAATATAGATTGAGGTATTTTATTAATCATTAAGAAATAAAAGGAAATTTTATTTATTTATAAGTCGTTGAAATGCAACACATGATAATTCAAATGAAGGATTGAAATCCTTGATGTCAATTAATAATCTCCGTGTCAATTAATTAATTAATACGTGACCAGTAATTTCTAGGATTTTACAAGATTGAAAACATATTCGCAGATTAAACATTTATATTTTTTATTCGTTTTTTGGAAAGAGAAATTCAATCAATAAAAAAATCCTTTCTATCTCAACTAGAAAATAACACCGTTTAAAATTGATATAAAAGCATAATTCTGATAAATTTTTTAGTACATCCCAAACATTTTTTTGTGTATTTTCTTCTTTGTTTTACCTAACATAATTATTCATCTTGATTAATATTAAGATATATCTCACATTTTATTGGTTTTTTTTGTTAAACTGAATATTCGTTTTCTCATTAATTTCCGAGATTGTAAATGATTTCATTAGATAAATATATATAAAATGCATACATATTTTGATTATTTTATCGATACATAAATTATTAACATTTTTGTAACGAAAAATTTTGTTGAAAGGACAGCTACTTTATGAAGAATGTTGTCAACCATTAGATTTTGTAATGTCTGTGCATTAATTTCGTGACACTCTTGTAACAAAAAAAACAAGCTTTGTTGTAGATTTAAAAATTTTATGACCTAGTCCAAAATCGAAGTTCCAATTCATTCCACGAATATCCAATTTAAATATTAACATAGCTTTTTGTTACACACACTATTTCTAAATTATATTACATAACGTTGCAGTTAAGGTAAGATAATTTAAATTTGAATGATATACTATAATTTAATTTTATCTATAGTATTTAATTCAGTGCAGTTTAAAGTAAATATATATTTTATAAATATGCAAGGGTATATATATACATCTTTAACTCAATTTATACAGTTTATCTTAAAAATTCGATCCTTTAAACATAAAATTTTTATAATGTCACTTTATAGAAATTTTTGATTCAACTTTTTTAAAGCTTATGAAATTCAGTTAGAATTCCCTTCAATGCCTTTTTTAAATATTATTTGTATTTAACTGGAATTTCTATATAAAATATTCTATATTTACCAAATATTCAATGTCTTTAAAAATTTTTACAACAAATACACAATTTGTCTGATTCATCCGAAAATTTCAATATAATAATTTGCTAACTTAGAAAAACATATTCTATAAGTTTCATATGTTACTACATATACTAAGTAGGATACTAAATATACATACATGTTATACTACATATACATACATACTATACTACATATACATATATATATTATAAGCAAAAGATATGTAGGGAAAAAATTCCAGTTATTTTAAAACAACTGTAAATTTTCTCACATTTTACGAAGTATTGTGCTGAAAACAAAATCACCTCTTAGAGCAGCGAGAGAATCGTTATAAGTTTCCTTTTAAACAAAGTAAAACTGTACCAAAAATATCTTCAGAAAATTTCTGATCAGCTTCCTAAAGATTTTCGTGGTTAAATTTTCACTGTAAAACGTGAGTTCGAACGCGTAAATTTTTGAGATCAAAACTCAAGAATTCATCCTTTTTGAGAAATCTAAGAAAATATAAATATGAAAGTGTTCTGATATTCCGAGCCATATTTATTTTACTTTGAAAGTTGAAATTCAAAGCCAAGTTGCTATGAAATTAGAAACATGCAGGTAATTACGTATAGTTTTACTAATCTATGTTAACATAAAATGCATGAATTGCATAAACTTTTATTTAAATTGTTTTGCGTAAAAATGCTGAACATATGTAGCGTGCAGATTTTTTTAAAATAATAAGTCAGTTATTATGATACCTTATGAAAGAAAAATTAATATTTTGCAAATCCCGTAATCTAGAAAGCACGTAATAATCTGTTTACCTTATTTAAAATATTGCATTTACTTTAAAAGAACATCGCATATTTAGAAACTAGTTTTTGACTTCTAGATTTTTCTCATTAGAAAATGAAAAATTACAGAAAACTCGAAATCGCGAGTGACTCTTCTAATCCTCTCAAATATGAATCTTCTTAAAACATTCAGAATATTTTCATAATTGTATATAAATATTTTTTTAAATCGAAATAAAGATATTTTGCCGGGTTACGTGTACATGGGAAGGATTAAGAAAATGATAAATTAAAAAAATCTACTAAGAGTAAAAATTGACTACGAGTAATTAATTTAAATGAAGCACAGCGAGTATGGAAATGAAACATTGTACTAATATATCATATTAAAAATTGTTATTAAAAGAAATAAAATTAGCTCGTAAATGCAAGTGGATTACTAGAACAACATTTTTCTATTGTCGGGGAATGTTGTTTACAAGCTATGAAAGTGGAATTACATATTTATTAGAGTATATTTACATACATTTCATCGCTTTGTGCAGCATAACTGCATATGGCGTTTGATTCAAGAAAACTCAAAATAGTAACCAATATAGGGTAATTTAATGTTACCACTTCACTGAATTCATTTCAATATTTCCTCTTTGTGCCAAAGCATAAATTTTGAGATCGAAAAGTATTTGGATCTTTTCACAATAATATATTCTGACGTTGATAGAAAATATGTGTAACTTTTTAATCCGATTTTATTTCTGTATCCTTAGAGCATTAATGCAGTTGTGACTGAGTGAAAAGTAACACTAAGCTTCTATTTCATTTATTCATAGGGAAATTCATACTGTATTTAATTTTAGAAAAGAATTTCGTTAGAACATATTTTAAAGCATTGGATTTGATCTCTAATATAGCTTTATGTAGAGAGATATCTGAAAGAGAAACTTGAATCTCTTGTAGTTACTTTTAGATTTTATTTTACATTCTGAAAGAAGAAAACTTCAATTATTGGCTAGGAAATACATGTCTAAAAATATAAGCATTTGCAATGCATTATGGAACATAGCTATCGACTTTCTTTTAATTTATTTTTGCATTGACATAAAAATATGTTATTTTTAATGCTGTTTCCATCAGCAAAAATGAGAATGCTTGTTTGCCTTTTCTAAAAAACCTTTCAAGCATTCTTTAGAAATCTAATAACTGAAGTTGTCATTTAAAGATAAGATTTGTAAATAAATAATTTTATTCGTTAGTAGTTTATACCGTTTACTTTAAATTAGTTTTTAAAGGGCCTATAAAATATATAGTTGCTTGCTTAGTAAGCTTAATTTTCTTTTAGGTTATAAATATAATGCGTTTTCTTTTATTTCATCGTTTAATCTTCGTTGCTTGGCTTATAGGTGATGAAGGTCCTTTGACCTGAAAATTAGTAATATATATCACAAATGATAAAATAAATTAAGAAATTCTAGTTTCCTTTTAATTTATAAAGTATTTTGAAATAATTTTTTCACTCATTTTTTACATTCATTTGTTTTTGCTACAAAGTGATTTTATGCTATAAAAATATGATATAAAATATTTTTAGAGTACTAATTTGTAATATTCCAGAATTTTTTTAAAAGGCCTCAGAAGGAAATTCAAGTATAATACCCATCAAAATTTTCCACAATTTTAATTATATTTGAAATGTCTTAAAATTTAGATAGAAAAATATTTTAGACAGATTATCAGTTTCTAAAGAGATCAAACACAGAGGAAAATATTTACCAAGAAAAGTCATTTCTGATGTAAGGGAAATTGCATTGTAAAAAGATAAAATATTTATTTTACTTTAGTCTAAGCATTAACAATTTAACCTTCAAAAATGATAATTTTCATGAATAAAAATTTAACTTTGAAATCGAGTTACCGAATCTTCTGATTTAATGCACACGATTCTTTTTTTTCCTTTGAAAAGTTTGTAGTTAAAGTAAATCAAAATAAACGGTAAATCTATTAATATATTGGAACCAAAATAGTTTCACAAAACAACTATCAAAACGGCAAGAATATTTTATGAGCATAAAGAAAAACCTTTATAATATTTCCCAATATACTAACAAGCAACGATAGTTGTTACATTAAAATAATAAGCAATTCAAAAATGAAATCGAGAATAAAAGGAAAAACAGAAGATCTGTTCAGCATTACTATTTCTGAAATATAAATTCGTGAACACCATTGCACATAATAGAGAGAAAAATCTTTTTTCCCTTCAAATTATAAGCTTTTTATTTAATTTATTGTTAAGAAAATAATATTTAAATAGCTCTGCAAAATCATGTTTTAGCAAAAATTTCTTTGTTTCTCTAAATTATATTTTAAAATATCGTAGGCTCTATTTTGAATATAAAGTTCATTAGCCCAAAAGAAAATGCTTAAAATAATAGGACATTTATTCCAAAGGAAAACAATTGTCCTATTTGCATGTTTTTAATACCTAAAGGAATGAATAAAAGGAAAAATGGAACAGGAGCCATTGAATGAAATGGAAGGAGTTACTTCAAAATAATCACCGAAGAATAATTTGTCTTTTAGTTCATCAAGCACTGTTGGTGCAAGTTATTCACGAAAAATGACCTTGACTTTTATGTTAGATCCAGTGTTTTCATTTACTTTTGGGTGAAACCCCCATGTTAAAATTGCATAATGAGATATCTTAGATAAATGACAGATGTTATGAGACTATTCATCTACTTGTTGAATGTACGAATGGCCGTGAATTGCAATGGAATAAAACCATTCTAAAAAATCCAGAAACTTTTGTGTCATTCCAATAGATAAATCAATAAAAACAGGTATTCATATTCTGTATTCTTCTTCATTCATTGATGCAATTCTGAAATGCAAAAGCTACTACCATTTTACAAACAAATATCATCATACCGCTCTTCTTGATTAGCTGGTATAAAGCAGAGGTACCTAGGAAATGGCAAACGATTGTTTGTGACGATGCCTTTGATCATCCATCAATTTACATTAAGTGGTTCTTGGTACCTGTTACATTTCATAATAAAGTATCTTTATGTCTTTCTGAAGCTCTACTTATTATTTTCGTCACACACAAAAATAGCAAAATTTCCTGTATACCGTTTTCATTCGATTTACGTCGGTATCTTCTTTATCAAATGTTCATACAGAGGATATTAATTCAACAGAAGTGTGGTATTTTGTCTCTTAAATTTCAAATTTTAAATCTTTATGTTTTGTCAAAGCATTTTATAAATATCAAGAACCTGCATTATTAAATTATATTATTTCAAGAAGAATTTTTAAGATCAGAAATACATTAAGGCGCTTAACATAATAAATATTTGTTCATCTAATTTTTAGTTTTTTTAGTATGAATAAGGTAATAAAAATTAGTAAGGCAATTTTAATTAACAATTACTTATTTATGTAAGCAAAATTCTTGATCCCTTTCAGTTGTTTTAGTAAAACAACTAAATTCTGAAGAAAACAAACAGATCAAATATAGTAATTTTCAGACATATTGCGTGTGGCAAATAATGTATATATTTTATATGCTTCTCAAATATCTTTGTCTGTTAAATTTCCTTATAAAGTAAGCCGTTTTAATTCCAATTATATGAATACTTAGTGAATACATACTCTAAAAAAAACAAGTAATGCATTTTGCTGGCCGGCAAACTGGTCGGCGTCCTGACATAGGGATAGCGCGTCCTCCCCATCTTCTAGGCGTCCCGGGTTCCAGTAAAGGTTCGGACATGTTTTTTTTTCTGTGTTCTACTATAAGGTGTGTGACGGTGCCCCCCCCCTGTAAAAAGGGGATGTGCAAGCGGAGTGAGTAGCTAAGTCGTACTCTTAGTTGGCGCTACTTCAAACGAGAAATGCTCATTCGGCTGAATGCCATTAGAAACAACAAAATATTCAAAAGGAAAAATGGCAAAATTTTAAAACATTTCATTTTTGTATTATGTCACAAGAACTGAAAATTCAAAGGGAAATGAAGAAAATTTGAGCAGTTAATTTTAAACTTTTTTTCTTAATGTGTCACCTTTCACTTTTTTATTAAGATTTTTGTGTCTTATTAAAAAGGTGAAATAATTGGACACGCAATTTATATGTTCTATAATTAATCAGAAAATTTTGGAAATTTGGCAAAAAAACTATTGAAGATTAGAGTTCTAACGATTTTTAGCATATTGGGCGCTTACTTTTAGCTCACCGGCAAAAAAAAAAAAAAATCTTTCCTGCATCATTTCATTTTAACAAAAATATGTACTTCTAAAACAGTCTTTATTTGATCAGAAATGGTGTATTTTTACAAATCATTTAAAAGAAAATTTTATCAAAAATAACATGCAAGGATTGGCATACTTACATCACATCGTCCGGGGGGGGGCATTTCGAAATAAGAATGAAATCCTTCCGGAATGGTGGTTAAATCTCGCCACCCAAGTGGGTACACTAACAAGTGGGGGTAGACTTCTTCCATCAATGACGGGACGTACTTCCTACTGGAAGGAGTGTACCGTGATCGGTGATGACCATTAGAACTCAGCCACAGTTCCCGTCAGCGTTGCTGCTGAGGCGGTCCGGTCATTCAATTTTATGGTTTAAACCGGTGTGCTTTCGGGCAGGTCGGAGAGTCTAGTATGACTATGACTATACTTACGTCATTTCCGTGTAGTAATTTTCAATCAAAACATTTAAAAAATGTTACAGCAATACATCAAACGCATAGCTTTTCTGAAATATGGGAATTACATTTCACAAAAATATTTCTTTATATACCGCACTTTAGATTACGCATCGTTTAAAGGAATGGCGTATTTCTTGCAATAAAAAAGCAAAATTGTTAGAATTTGCTTACAAAAGGATTTTTCTACAAAATCGACGCTGTTGTATATTCCTTTGATTTAGTAAGGCTTAGTACGTATAAATATGGATGCAGATTTTGTTAAACCCTCAAAACTCAACAACATTGACGTTACTTCAGAGAATAAATAAGATTTAAGATTTATAAAAAAAGGATTAAATTTTTGCTAACTTTCAAAAATAAACAAAAATGATGCCACTGCATCTTTCAATAATTAAGATTTATAACAAATGTGATTTTTCTTAAATCCTTACAATGTTGCAAAAGAAATCTCCCTCTCAGGCAATTTGAAAAATACTGTAAAATTCCTAGTTTTCCGTTGAAAGAAAGTGAAAACCAAAGGTAGAACTGGGGAATAAATAACACTTTTGAAATCTCACCCAAGCTGCGCTTCAGACAAAGAAAAAAAAACAGAAAGCTTTGTTTGGCTTCATGGAGACAGCTGCTGAGAACACCTGTTGAATAATAAATCACCTTAGAGCTTGGAATCTTACATTTGTTACACCGTATACATGCGAAGAAAAACAATGATAATTTATTTCCAAAGTTACAGCTTTGCATTTCAGATGTATTATTACTGCATTGAGTTACCCTTTTATTTTATGGTTTGACTTAAAAATGCTAACATTTATGCAATTTTAAGATTAAGTACTTTTAAATTGCTCATATGAGCTACAATTTTCATTTTTTAAATAGAAATTTTATGTTTAAATAACAAATGTTTTTTTTAAAGTTTTATTTAAAAATAACATAAGAATACAACAAAGCGTAAAAGAGGAGAAAAAATTATAATTACATTTAGAGACATTTTTGTAAAAACATTTATTAAAAACTCCATATTACAACAGCAATTATGGACTTCATATAATTTTTAACTCAGTATTTGGATGATATAAAGTCTTACAGGAAAAAGTTTAAATTAATGATATTTATTTATTCAAAATATAACCTTAAAAAGAAGCTAAACTCATTTATTTTGCATATTTTTTTAATTCAACGGATTGATACTGAATAAATTTATTTTCAAATTTATGAAATTAAAAGAAGAGGAGTTTTGACTCATAATTTAAACAAAAAAAAAAGATTTTTTTATGAATTACTGTAGAAAATATTTAAGAATTTTATACTTTGAACATTTGGCACAATTATTTGTGAAACAAATATCATAAAGTATAAATAACACTGAAAAAATATTATAAATATCATAAAAGGTGTTCATTATTAGAAAATTATAATAAGTAGTAAAACTCTGAAAGGAAAGCTCTCACTTGTCCTACACATATTTTGTGCTTTATTATACTTCAATGTAAAATATGGCAAAGCAACTTTATATTTTGAAGTAACCACATTAGGTGTTCATATTTATTACTATTAAATTAATAATTATAAGGTATAAAAATTTAGATTTATGCGTAAGAAATTATAATTATATATATTCTTGCCTATTCTATAAAATTATTCTAAAAATTTATATTACTGTTAGACTACTTTGGAACTTTGCTTGCAGTTTTTAAAATAATCGTTCTTGTAACAATTTTATCAATCAACATATAATAGAATTTGAAAAAATATTTCAGTATATATTGAATTAAAAAAAATTAAAATATTGAAGATGCTGAAGATTATTTGCTATTTATTTTGACCCATAACTAGAGGCGTGAATTACTGTCAGAGACATGGAGTCAAAATGAATCCTTTGTTACTTTTCATTTTTCTCTTTCAATAAACAACATTGGAAATTAATTACGAAAGGTAATACATTTCAGAAAGCACGTAGTTAACCAAAATATAGAAAATATTATTATCGGAAATGCAAAAAATTATAATATTAAATATTGAAAAGATGATATGAGGAAGACCTGAATTATCTTCAATAAGTATTTAGTTAGATATCACACGATTACACTAATGTTAACAACTTTTAAAATTTGAAAACAAAAATGAAGAACACGATATTTTAAAAACATTGTTACAAGAATATTTGTTAATTTTTTAAAAATTATTCTAATTTAAAGCATTATCAGAGACGTCAAGTTAATGATTCCACAAATTACAACAAAAACTTTGAAAAACAATAACTAGGTTATCAGTACGTGTTCATACTTAGACTTGTGCCAATATATTGCTGAAGGAATAACTTGAAGGTACTGAGGAGATTATTGTATTCAAGGGCTAAAGATCACACGATAGTTAGAGCAAAATTTGAGTTCTGAACAAACTCAGAGTGATTCGGATTCTAGTCTTCAGTTAAGCATTAAAGTATCGTTTATTTAGATAATTATAATATAGATGTATTTCAACACTTAAAGTTGTTTGAAACAAAACTCAACAGGGAACGACATCGATAATAAGAATTTGAAATAAAACATCCTTTCAAAGAACCCATCAGAGTGTTAATTCGAATTTTTTTTTATTATAGGTAAACATTTTTTTTTAATTTCACAGATTAGTTTTTATTTTTGAAACAACGTCTATCATTTATTTCCTATAAACCCAATTAAAAAGTTTTTCTTGATCCTACCTTGACTGCATAGTTATCGGTATAGGAATCATGCATAAAAATGAATAAAAATCAACATAAATATTAGATAACTGCTTTGCTTTTACACTTAAAAAATAATTTATCAGCGTGAAAGCCCAGGTAACTTAAAATTTTTTTCTAGAATCCCTATGGAATGTGAGTGAACAAGGTGGATTTCAAGACGGGGAATATGTTTCGAGACAGTTGCCCATGTTTATTAGTTTCAGAAATAACAAGATGAAAGTACTCGATAAAGCTTTCCATCCACTTTCTCAGCCTTTCGCCTCTCATTAGTCGATGGTTACGTCTTCATGCGAGCTACAAACGGAACAAGAAAAGATACAGGCAAAAAGGAACAAAAAATAAAATAAATAAATCTCAACCTGAAAAGACGATAAAAACGGCGGACGTTTTAGCCTCATTATCGGTCGGTCGGGTCCCTCAGTGTGCCGGGGGTCCAATCGATTCCCATTAGTCGGTGAAGTAAGAAACACTGCAACAAAAAAGCGGTGCAGCCAAAAGAGAATGGGTTTATTTAGTTTGTCTTCCGTGTGAAACAAGGGAAAGAGCTTACCTGAGTCCTTTTTTTTTGTTCTTTCTATATTCATTCTGCCCTCCAGATTCCCTTTGTCACAATCAGGTCATTCCCTTTCGCGAGATGAAACCTTTTCTTTACCATTTCCATCACAATCCTCTGTCTTCATATATATTTGGCTTCTCTTCAGCGACAATGCATGTCGACATAGGGTTATAATCTCTAAGAAATTGGGAGCATTTTAAGAGAATAAATTTGCTAAATATGAAAACGACATATTCTGCATAATAATGATGACTGAACGATACATTCAGCTACTAATTGCCAGTGACATGTACTTGTTTATAAAAAAAGTGGTGCATTTCCACAATGCAAATTGATTTAATTACTTTAAACTAGCCCTTTTTAAAGCTGCATGGTTCCATATATTATTCAGCATAATGATTTAACCATGACCAGTCACGACGATACATTACTCAGGTAGCACATACTGTAGCATAATGTTGTACAATATTGTTCTATATTATATGTTGTTAAACAATATTCCATAATATTAAACAACATTGAGAATATTGATTAATATTGTACAATATATGCGTGCTACTAGGGTATCTAGCCATAAGGATGCATTAACTTTCAACGCTTTAAGATACGACGGTTTGGAGACAAGTCTATATATATATATATATATATTCTTTTTGTTTACATTGTTACTAATCGTATATGATGGAATGCCTGCAGATAAGGCTCAAATCTACCAAGATCATGGCAGGAAAACTGAAAAAATAAAAAGAGACTCTTCTAAACACGGATGAATGTCATCGTAAATATAAAAATTTCCATGCCTAAAAATTATCTAACAGAGGAATTACTAGCAAATTCTAATAAAAAATCTTTTAAAACTAATAAAATTTAATAACAATAATTAATGTTAAAAGTAAAAAAAATAGACTTATATTTGTCAAATCCCTCTATAATCAGGAATTCATATGATTGAAAAAATTAAAATGAAATCTGCTATGCATATTTCAATGTATCATACCAGAACATAACTTCTTGGACGGCAAAGCACCACGTGCTCGTGAAAGTTAAATTATATTTTTATTCATTTAAATGGTTTCATTGATTGAGTCACTTTAGTATTTCAAACGATCCCAAAAACTTTGTCTCGCATTTATTGTTTAAAAAAATATCACATTTCCTATTTATTACATTTCATATAATCAAGTGCTCAAAATGACATTTTTCTAGGTTTTAATTGCTGTAGTCATTCACTTATTTTTTTTAATCAGAGCTTTTGTAAATGCAATGGCATTGCGTTATTAAAACCTGATTTTTTGAAGTTCTCGTGCAAAAAAATAAAATTTATTTTTTGCCTACGGATTTTTGACTAATATGATAGATAAATTTCAAAATAAAGAATATTAAAAAAATACATACATAACTAGTCTAAGTTGCTAGCTGAAGAATGTAAAGCGTTATACGCGGTGCTAAGTATTTGGATTAGTATTGGTATATGAAATATTAAAAAACAATAATCTTCATTTTATTTTATTAAGAGCAGTACATAATTATATAACACTACTTTTTGTTAATTCAATTTCATTTCAAATAAGCTGTTATAACCTTATTGGTGTTAGAACAGCTTAAATAACTACCTTCTTTTTTCATTTCATAGAATTACAAGAGAATTGAAATTATAGCAAAATGGAGGAAGGATATATAAATGTTGAAACAGAATAAGAATTAAATTATTTGTCTCTTTAGTAAAAATTCTTTATCAATTCAAATTTAAGATACGACTAAAAAATGTTGTCGAAGTTTTCATATATATATGTATATATATTTCGAATAATAATTTAAATAAACAAATTAAATTAGAAATCTCTAGAAATTAGATAATATATGTTAACCCTTTGCACTCCGATGGTGCCTCTGACTCACCATTCAAGATTGTGTATTATTTTGAAATTTTATTTATTTATTTATTTTTCAAATTTAATTATTAAAAACACCTACATAATGGTTAAGTGATATAGAGTAATTAATTTTTCAAAGAAATTCGACTTAAAGAATTATGTATGTTTAATTTTCATAGCAATAAACAAGTCTTTGTATTAGGTGAATATTTTTGCATCTAATTATTTTTCCGAGTGCAAAGGGTTAATTATGTTACGCTATATTTTATTTTTAAAAAAATTATAGAAAAGAGAATTAAGTAGAAAATGAAATAAATTATTATATATCCCGGAAATTTGATTATAAAATATTATAATAATTGATGAAATTTATATGAAATTTTTGTACTTTAAAACATGAGTTATTACATATTTTTGATGCTGATTTGATGCACAAAACTAATAATTTGTTAATAATAAAACCTGTATACAAACAAGAACATGAAATTACGTTGTTAAACAAGAAATTTTTAACGTAAAATAATTAATACTTTTTGAAAGCAAAAGAACTTATATGAATAAATTAAAGATTTCATTGGAAATAAGCAAAGTTGCAAATAAGCATAAGTTGAAATCCATCTCTTATGAACTTCCTAAATATCTCTAAAATTCAATTTAAATCTAACACAAAAATTTTAACATATTGGGAAGAACTTTTCAATGTTATAATAAACTGAAATTTGCAAAGAAAAATTTAAATAATCCTACTTAATTCTCTTAGTAAAATTATCAACATAAATCAGTTCCCGATTATATTTTTTAAAAATATTGATCGAATAGGCCTAAAATGTAACTTTATATATATATA